>JABXWE010008725.1:0-14161 GCA_014611495.1 Limonius californicus | reverse complement strand
TGTATATATATATATATATATATATATATATAAAGTTTAAGATGTTCGTTGTTGGGGTAATCGACCGAGGGCAAAAAATTAAACCACCCTTTGCTTATTTAGCTAAGCTTTCGGAAAACTTTATTTCCATCCTCAGAGCCTATTAAAACACCAAAGCTAGAAGATAACCTCAAAAAACAGCATGACTAAGAATACTTACAAAGCTGGGAGGTTCATAAAACGAACTTGAACAAACAAGACAGAACTACTTGAAAAGGACAACATCATTGTCAAAAATTAAGTGTAAACCAGCACAAATGAGTTTAGAATATAAAATTAATATACTATTACAATCAACATTTTAAAAGAAAATGCAAATTTTGTGATAACAAAAACAGCTACAGATGCGCCAATGACAAAAGGTCACTAACTAGTACCAACTTAAGATAACTAAAAATTCTATCACTGGACGGGTAAATTTAAACGAACAACCAAAAAACCCTCCGAAATTAGAAGGAATTCCTTGATTGCCAATCCAAATCCCCCCGTCCCGAGACGGCACTAAGAAGACTTAACCAACCTAACCATTATCCAACTCCATATCTAAGACATGAGAATAAATAACACTAAGCTGATCAACATCAGTTTTTGAGTTCATACTAAGGGGTACTTTGTAAATGTAAAACATTTCCAGAAAAAATTTGCTTTTGTGGTTGTCCTCAATATCTAAAATTTTCACATCGTTAAAATCTGGTTGATGATTTAAACTATTATAGTGAATGGCTAAGGCGCAGGAATTTGTCCCAATTCTGCAGTCACTTCTATGTTGAGTTAGTCTATTTTTTAACCATTGGCTGGTTTGACCAATATATTTTTTATCACAATCATGACATGAGATTGAATATACAGCATTCGACCTCATCAGCATAGGAGTTCTGCATTTGACCTTAGAAAAAAGGTTATTAATCGTTTTTAAATTATATTTCGCAATTTTGATGTGGTCACTCTTTAAGACATTAATTAAACCATAAGTTAAATTGGTAATGAAGGGAAGTTTCAAGTAGAAAACTTGATCTGCTTGTACAGATGCTGCTGCATTGCAACCTACAGAATCGTTGAACGTTTTTGAATACATTTGGTTACCCTAACCAGTAGACAATGTATTTTCTAAAAGAAAGAACTTGAACATAATATAATAATTAATAATATTTCATGGCAAGTTGGCTTCGAGTTTTATATCGAGTCGGCCACGGCAATTTGCCTCGTACTATATTCAAGTATATAAATACAATCAAACACAGTTAGATTTTCTGTTCTAAGCATTAAAATCAGTATAAGTTCTCGATAGCCAGACAATCATTTAGAAAACGAAATTATTAAATTTAGCGTTGATTAGTTTTTTTTATCTGCAAGCATTTATTACAATAGCCTCAATAATCCATTTCGTACTTAATCGAAACGATCGATAGTACTAATTTACAAAGAAAACTACTCTGTGTCTTTCCCGTTGATAAATGACAATCGATTATTGATGCGAATTTGAATTTTGCAACCCTAAAAGTTATAGAAATGCGGAACATGCTCACAAAGCTGCATAGCCTTGTATCAAGCAACGTCAATGGGTGGAATAATCTCTACCGTTTCAAAAATCCTCGTTTTACCTCTATTTGTTCTTAATTTCATATGTGAAATTATTTGTTCAAACAATTACCTTTTATTTTGGCAAACAACTTCAAATATGTTTTTAAATTTTCTGTGAAATCGGCATATGAGTTTTATCCTCTAGTCGAAATTTTATATATTTCTCTGGTCTACTCTTCCATATTTCTTGTTAGATTTGAATTAAGTTGAGCGAACAGTGAATTATGGGCAACATATAAATAACAAGAGTAAGTTAAATATATTACATATAAACGCAATAAAAAATATGACAAGATTTGTAACACACTTACAACAAAGAGCAATTTTTAATCATAGAACGCTGCATATTTCCGGTTTTCATAATGCACCATTCAACGTCTACAAATTTTAATTTTCCACATGTCAGCGTCTTTAGAGCTATAAAGTATACAGTTATTCTTCCCGTGCTTTTAGATTCGTATCTCAGAATTTATTAGACGGACAAGGAAATTTATAGTGTGCCTTAGGAGCTTCGACGTTTTCCACCATTAGTCAGTTCTTCTATGTTCCCACACAACATTTTACTTTAAAATCTGTTAGCTGTCGACTTTCTTATCTGATATGGCAATAACAAAGTTCTTTTAGACAGTAATTTGTGAAGCCTTTACGGCTACAACACGTAACCCCCTTATTCATTTTAGTTAAATTTACACTGGATTTTGGTTGCTATTTTCATATGCCCTAGTATATCCCTTTATCAACCACTGCAAAATAAATAACTAATTAATAATTAGCGTTACCAAAAATTGAAAAACCCCTGTCCAAAAGCAGTTGGATTTATACGATTCGCTTATTCATTAGGTGTATACTTTAAATGATACTCTGACATAAACTAGCAGATGGGAAAAGCAGGAAGCGCTATTAAATGAAAAGGAAAATTAAGCATCGCAGAAGCAGCTACCCGGAAAATCGTATGATAAATCTAAGTTGGAAAAGCGTGCTTACGAAAAAGTTATTCGTTTTTTTTTGTTTCACACAACTAACAATCAAAATATTTATGCAACGAGGTTAGTTATTTAAATATATAAGATTTTTGAATAATAAGTGGTGTGTTAAAATACCCTCGTTTTCCTTATTTATCAACCAATTTTTAAAATAAAAGCAACTGCTTCTACACAAAGAAATATATCCGATTCATCGTAAAACACCAGTTTCTTCAAATTTAGCTACTAGCTTTTAGAAAGGATTAATTTTGCATGGGCCAGATCGTAAGGGTAGGGTATTACAATATAATACCTTCAAGGTTGTTTTTTAAATAGGCGCATCAGTAGATCGTACCTTGAAAATAAAGTGTACCTATAGGCAACTAGCATTACATAAAGCAAAACCATTGCTTTGGATGCCACTAATTTTATGGTTTTATATGTACATCACAGTATTATTAAATCTAGTACCTACACTTAACTAAACTCATAAAAAACTCAGTCATTAGGTTTTTCAAATGAAAAAAAAACTAATGCAAACATTTGTCCGCAAATGTTTAGTTTACAAGGTACAATCCAATAAATGTTTTATCTAAACATAATCTCACTTATTAACACTAAATCGTTGTATCTTGAATTCTAAGCGTTTGGGGACAAATATTTATATTGCTTTGTTATTGCCTTGCTGTCTGGAATCTATGCTACGAATTTAATCCATATAATACAGAATTTCCAAGTTTTCACTGCAACTCGAATTTCCATAATAATAGAATTATCTCGAAACCCGTTGAGTTTAAGTATTTTTAACATTTTTACATTTTTTGGGTACTTTTGCACACGGAATAAAATTATTTTATCAAAAATCAGACAAACAAAATAATGTAAAAGATATTATAGAAAACATCAGTACCTGATTCTCCCACTTGACACGCCCTTGGTGCACATATGAAAACGAAACTAGGCTCTAATTTTAACCTTAATGAGTAAGGTATGCACATAAAATTTTACAACATTGATCCAACTATTACCATAATCATATGCAGAAAAGTGATCGGACAAATCTCACTTTAGGAGGCTGTAACTCCGTAACGAGTCATTTTCGTACTAAGGTTGAACTGTTTTCCTTGTTTTGATGTGGAGAACGGGCCGCCCCGTGTATTACATAAACATTAGCATGCTTAATTATTCTAATGGTACATATTCTTAATGTGAATAAATTTTACTGCAGTAATCAGCTAGTTGTATTTTACTAAATATTAAATGTGACAGAGAAATTCGAAATTACGAAATTGGCGCTGTATAGCTATTAACTTAGGTTATTGTTATTTTATGTAAATGTATATAGTTATACAACAAACTTTAATGTTATATCGATAAAAACATGCAGGAACGACATTTAGCTATAAATATCCAATAATTATACCTCTGGCGTGAACTGAAACGTTTTCTATGCATATTATTTCTGTTAATTCATATTCATTACAATACAGGGTAAATTTCCAATAATGGGGAAAAATACGATAGTACGCATAAACACAAAAAATTGCTTTGTTTCATTTACAAGGGTAGCAAGGAAAGGCCAAAGGCCATAAATCTAGTTCTTTAGTGATATATCCAAAATTATGTAACCTACTTTCGTGTAATTTGGAACAGAAGCTAATAAAATAAATCTCTGCATAAATGCGTACTATCCTATATTTGAGCTAATGAAGCCCATTGCCAGCAGTATTGTAATTGATCTTTTTTTAATTCTCTAATTCTTTAGGAAATAAATAGTAATTCTAATAATACTACATCTTAAATAGCTAAAATTTTAAACAAAGAAGTTGTATTTTTAGGATATCCTTAAATACATTTTTGACGTAAACAACGGTACATCTTACATAAAAATGAGAGATATATCGTTTTAATGTATAAATTCCTCATATAAATTATTAGAGCAAAAATCAGTACAATAAGTGTTCCGGCAAGTCCTGTTCAAAATTTGTTATTGCAAAAATTATTTTTTTATCAACATTTATACCTAAATAAATTAGCTACACGTTTTCGGATATCATGTCAATATCCGCCAATGGTCCCCCTTTGGTCCCCTCTAGCTGTCATATTAAATTAAATTATACAAACAGAATACATCTTTATCACGTTACTTACTATGCACTGAACGACTCTTTGAAAGCATTCAAAATGAACGGCGAAAACATAAATAACACAAGATACGCAGATTTACACGGTTATGTTCGCAAGTAGTCTGGAAAAGCTTCAAGCTCATCTTGGGGAAATTAATAAAGTAAGCGAGAATTATGCACTTCTCAATACCTCTAAAACAAACCAGGGCCATCAGCAAAAACGCGAAGCTTCCCGCGGTTTTCACTTTAAACCAAAATACTATAGACTCAGGTAGACTTATTTTGGGATCCATGGTAAACACAAACGGTGATCAATCCTTAAACATCAAATACAAAATCAAGAAAGCAAGAACGGTATTTAACAAAATGTGAATATGCAACTGCAACTACAACTGAAAATAAGAGTGTACATATGTTAAATGCTTCCCATCCTTTTTTTACGGGGTTGAGGGGTGTACCTTGACAGACACCCTGATGAAAAACCTGAGGCGGTCAAAATGTGGATATATCGAAGAATTCCACGCATCTCATGATTCCAACATATAACTAGGGAGGAAGTACTTCAAAGAATCAAAACGAAAGAAGTAACATATACATAGCGCAAAGAAGAAAAATAGAATACTTCGGACGTATTATGAGGAAGGATAAGTACCGTATACTGCAACTTATCCTACAGGGAAAAGCAGGTGGCAGAAGAAGGCCAGGAAGAAGAAGCAACTCTTGGCTACAAAGCATACGCCAGTAGCTTGAAATGATGTCTGCACAATTATTTAAACAAGCAGTTGATAAACCAAGTACATGGGAAACATCAAAAGTCATACAAACGAGAATGGACTAAAAATGAAACGACTAAACTTTGAAGAGCTTCGTTTATTTGGTTTCCAAATTACACAATAAGAACGATATGCGTGAAAAAATTAAGACCAGTTGCACAGTGTAAGCCAAAAGCACATACATATACAAGAAAATTTTTGGCATCACAATTGATAAGAAAAACTACCAAACTTAGGTTATATAAGACCTTGATACTGCTGGTAGCTGCATATGCATGTGAAACATTAACCCTCACTAAAACAGATGAAATTCGTCTAAGAATATTCGAATGAATAATACTCCACAAGATATTCAGACCCATGCAAGAAGCGGATAGATCATGGAGATCCAGAATGAATCATGAGCTAAACACATTAATCCATGGAGAAGATATAGTGACCTTTGTGAAATCCCAACGAATATATCAGATGCCTAGGTCATATACAAAAAATTGAGATAGAAAGACCAACGAGAAGGATACCTAAATGGAAATCCCGCAAACCGCAGACCTAAGAAAAGATGGAAAGATGATGTAATGGAAATGCGAAATAACTTAGATAATAAAACAAGTGGACCATAGCCACCGATAGGAAGAGATAACAGACCATCGAAAAAGAAGAATATCCATGTTAATTGACAATGTTTGTAAAGAATAAGGCACCAAAAGGGGAAGAATATGTTTGATACACAAATAAATTATACACGGTTAGGTATTTTTTATTGAAAATATTTACTAATCCAACCGTGATATGATTTTCTAGCCCAGTATATTACTTAATTTTTGGTACATATATATGCATTACAATTGTACTTAAGTTAATTATGAAGGCAGCAATGTCTACAAGACGTTTCATTGATTACTGTTATTCCCCAATCTGACACCAATTGTGTGTCTCTTCTTTACCACCTCTTAACTTTTCCTTAGTTAAACATACAAACACACAAATTAAGTTGACGTTATTTCCCGGGTCTTGATTCTATAGAAAGTTTTCCACAAATGAAAGCCGCAATGAGGATGAATATTTCAATAACTGATATAAACTGTGTTCAGATGATGTGAGACCAATTTCAGTCGATTATACAACACTATTTTGCACTCTGGCAAAATTCAAATCTAATATTTCAAAGCACTACATTTAATGCATGTTTGCTCAAAATCTGTATTAAAAATTGAAAAGGTAGTAAAAGTTAGCTAAACAGTATTTCCTGAGTAATGAAATGTGTAGTGTGCTTGCTTGCTTGCTGCTTGTTTTGAAAGAGCGAGATTTAGGACGCGGTTTTCCAAGCATCTCTAAGCACTTAGGCCATATGGCCCATTGTACACCCTAACTAAGAATTTTGCCTATCTGGGGTAATTCCAACCCCAGTAGTGAATTTTAACGTGTCTCACATCGCAATGGCACGGCACCTACGGCTTTACTTCTTATCCGACAGAAGGCGCATTTTCAGATTTTTCTTCGCTAGAAAAATCTCGCCGACCTTGGCCAGGTTCGATCCCGCGTCCCTCGGATCTAAAGGCAAATGCGCTAACCACTAGACCACCGAGGCCGGCAAATGTGTAGTGTACACAAACTCAGTTTCATAAATAAGAAAACCATGAAAATGTTGTACATTAAATGTTTTAGGTACGGAAAAGTCGGAACAGATGCTTGTGCTTATTTTTACACTAAATCTTCAGATACTAAACGTCAACAAGGTGTATTGTTGTGTCCATCTCATTTAGACAAATGTTTAATATTTGCGGTAATTAATGGTGACCTGCAGATATGCTATTTTGTATGCTACCGGCCACTTCAAACAAAGTGCGGGTATTATTTATGGTCGCCTAGGATTTTTTAGTTTAACAGTGGTCACTAATCCCTACCGATATGTAAATCACGGTAGTTTGGATGTTGTAAGGTCGCATGTGAGGACACTTGTTCTCTCACCGTTGTTTGTGAAACATCGTTTCTACTTTATCAAATAAAGTTATTATGAAGATAAGCAGCGTTTAACTTATGCCATAAACACCAGGACACCGAAAATGGCGCCCATAACAAAACTACAACCCCAAGTACCGACAGGAAAAATCAGTACACAAAAACCGGTGGCAGCGGTGTTCGTTGAACCTTCTGGTGTGCTATCATTCATCAGTAAAACGACCCAGAGACTTCTACACCCGGAGCAGCCCAAAGGCAGACGTAGTGGAGGATATCATCACGGAAACCAAACCACGACGCTACTGCAATGGAGCATCTTTCTGTGTAGTATAGGGCGCCGTATAGTAGGTTAGTGTCTTTTTATTGTTACGTAATAAATATGGCTGGTGGAAAACGCAATCAAGATGCGACAGACGAACAGTCAAACTCAAATGTAGTTGGTAGAGAAAATATATTAATGGCAGCAGCTAGTTTAATAAATAAATTTAATAACGAGGTTTGTAAAACCGATACTAACAGTGGACTTACAAAAATATATCATTTTATTAGAATTGCGTGTTAGGTGTATACATTTAATTTGGGTATAAACTGTATATGTTTCGGTAATTGAAATAAATAAATGTAAACGTTCCTTTAAAGTGTAACATTATCTGAATAAAATCCACATTTGCCATGTGTGCGTAACTAATTGATAATTCAGTGGTTGCGTTCAGATGATTTAAGTAAGCGGGCGGATCGGCAAATACTATGTGTGAGGTCAGAGATGGTTTTGGCATCTTGTTGGGGTTGCATGTGTGTAGCTAGCTAATTATTACAGTGAATCCAGTGTACTAGTGATATATTCTATTCTCTAATGTAACTACAATTAGATAAAGTGTGAATGCTGATCCGCATTGCTCATGATATGAGTCTGGTTCTAGCACGGTTGTCACAAAGACATAGGTGGGTGGTATTCCTCCCCTATTAGCACCTTAGAGAGCACAGACTTGCAAATCGGGGCCGTAGCCCCAAACTCCTGTGACATAGGTATACGTTCTAGGCAATTCAACGTGTGTCACAAAGACATAGGTGGATGGTATCCCTCCCCTATTGACTCTTTCGAGAGCGCGCCAGTGCTACTGGTTTGCGGGTTTTCAAATGGTATTAAAACAGAAGTAATTATCTAATGGACAATGATGTGGAAGAACAATCAGCTGAGCGGTTAATTAACAAAAGGTTAATTATTCGGTCCAAGTGTTACCAGTACACTGCCCGTTCAACGAAGAGAAAGGGGTGCCCCCCCGGTAAGTTACACTACAGTACTTAATAACAGCAACAGATTGGTTTCGTTTCCATGTTTCCATATGTAGTGTCGCTTATTTGCTACCCTCGTCTGCCTTTGGTCCATGAACGGTTCAATTCCAACACTCTAACCTTACGATAAGTATACAAGAAATATGTAAAGCTTGGTTTCTTTATAATAATCTTGTTTGCGTGTTGGATTAAAACGTTTAACAAAAACGCTCCTACATGCGCAACAAGAAATAAAGGAGTTATTTCACGATCGACAATGTCCTAGACATGTGAATCAAATACAAACGGTACATTGTAATATTTGTGGTAAAAATAATCACACTGATGAGTACTATGGAGATAACTCGTACAGTAAAATTGTTTTTATTACTCCGCCACATTCACATAATTATAATATACAATACAATTATGGTTGCAATCCTAATTATTTTAATCCTAATACTAATTTTCAAAGTAGTGAAGAAGTTTCGAGATAAAGTAATTATAGAAAACCACATTACAATCGTTTTTATACTCGCAACAATAGAAATTGGCAAAACTGTGGCCCTGGCCAAGTGGCTCTGGTAACCAATCTCTTGATAATAAGGGAAATACCCAAAATTTTAATAAGTATAATAGAGAAACGCCTAATCATTATTAGTAATCAAATAATTTCGATAATAGCGCATCAAATTCGAAAAATGTTACCTTAGGAAATAGGCCATTTTACAATTCTAATAACAAAGCGTTGAGAACAGTTGAATGTAAAAATTCTGGATATTCGGGAGACAAAAAAGGCGTCCATGCGAACAGCCAAGCGGAATACAAAGTTCGTTTTTTTGAAAACGGTTGCAGAACAATAAATGTTATTTCTCAAAACTTAGAGAAATATAAGTCGATGTTTGTGTCACTGAATATTAGTAGAAAACAATGTACGACTGCTTATAGACCCAGGAGCTGATATGTCGTTAATGAAGTTACACTGTTTGAAAGATGACGTAAATTCTAAAAATAACACAGTTGCAATAACTGGTATAAACAATACTGCAGTAAAGTTCAATGACTTAGAAATTTTTCAAAAATTTCATATAGTTCCCGATCATATTCAATTACGCTACGGTAAATTTTTAGAATAGGGAATAGTTTTACAAACTTGCTTCCACAGGAAAGAAACGATTTCATAATTATTCAGAATGAATACACAAGAGTATTGTGTTATATAGTTAACTAATATTAATTCAATAAAAATCATTACAACACTGATAAACTTTCTTGTTAAAGAAACGATTTAGTATTTTAGTTAAAGTAGAAAATGACAGACCCGTTTTTTTATTTTACGTAACAGAAATATGCAAAGACATTTGAAAAACGACGCAACCTTTAAGTTTGTTTGACATGACGGAACTGCTTTAGTTCGACTTCAAATCAATCTACTTGTCGTTTTGTTTAGTTGGCAACTGAAGTATATTTGTTCGCGTCATTTCATGCTACTGCTTCTTTTTCACTTTCTTGATAAAAGAGCTTTCTGGAATTTTTAATGGTAACATAAAATAAATGGGTAAGTTCATCTAAAAAACATAAAACAGACAGCTTACGTGAAAATAACAACGTTTCTCTCGGTCATTTCGTTTCACGGTAGACGACTTTAATTAAAATTAATTCCCAGGGCATGCTAATGTTTGTAAGTATTTAAAATTAGGACACCGTCTCTGCTACACTTTGCACAAAACTTAAGGTTATGCAAATTGTTTCCATTCGTCCTCATAGAAGATTTTCTATATAATTGTTGTATACTAGACGAAATACTAGTATGGGACCGTATAATTGGGTATTGGATGAGTTCGTTCTGAGGAAATAATTTTCAGATTTAAAGAGTTTCCAAAAAGAACATGAGGGAATAGGGTAGTAAAAACTAACAAAACGTTTAGAAGGGTATCTTTTCATTGAAAAATAGATAGCATGACTATGGTGTCAAAGTATAAAATACTTTTAATGGATCAGATCAAGCGTAAAGTATTCTGCAGCTTTTTTATGTTTGTAACGAAAACATCATAATGAAAGAGGGAAACTATAACAAGATCCCGGATATAACGATCGTTATAAACTAAATAATTGTATTTTGTGTTAATACCTATTACTGTTCCCGGAACACGGTGCAAAAATTTATATATTTTTATAGTTTCCTACTTGGAAATGGAGAATGGGACATGCAATGCTGTAAATAATTGTTGCGAACTTCCCAGATATTGGATTTAATGGATATAACGGGCAACTACACCTCTATGTCTCGTTATAACCAAAGTGGTGCTTTTTTGACGAGTACATGATTACGCAAGAAACAACAAAGCTATTGATTTAACTGTGACTTAATATATAGGGAGAGTTGAAACTTTTCATGTTTAGTTATTAATCGATTTTCATAAGTTTAGCCTAAAAATACATCTAACTGAACAGAATTCACTCATATTCACAAATATACATTTATTTCAATTTCAAAACCGCAACGTTTATAAAGTACGGTATTTTAAACTGAGTTGATATGAAAGATCTCAATAAAATGCGTATGAACTAATGCTGCCTTAATTGCATTTATGCTTTCAGCCTAAATTCGTTAAACCTGATTAATTTCGCAACCGTGCCCTTTGAGGGCAGTGCAGAACAACAGTGGAGAGCATCAAAGAGATGATTAAGAAAGAAATCGAAATTTTAACATAGGTTTATTGGCAGAGAGTAATCAACCACTGACCAGAATACATTCAGAAATTGGACAATATGTCCTTCGAAGTACTTCGTAGAACTTGATATTACGATTGAAGTACTTGGCGTTACCCAGAATTACTTTCCAGGATTCGGAATTATTTGGTATTACATTACATTACGTAAATAATTACTACTACACAATCATTTTACAGATATTTTTTCGAAGTACAAAATATTACATTACTTGAAATACCTCGCTTAACTCAGTATTGCCACACATTATCGCATATTACTTTTAATTATACAGGACCCATAAGGTAACCTTCCCCATTCAACTGCTTAGGTTCTAGCTACTTTACCAAAAAAATGTAAATGGTATCAACATGATATCTCATTGGAAAGCTCTTACAAAATGCTGTTCAATAGTGGCAAACATTATTTTTTTCTGATCCGTTTCAGAAAAATAGCACGGCTCTCAAGCTTTCCACCTTTGGCCCATTTAGGCGTCTTCTTAAGATGTTAAATCTGTTATATGCAGAACTCAGCCTCAGTTAATTGCACAGCTGCCCCAAGGAATAATTCAGTAGTGCCAAGCTCCGCGACAAATCTTCGAAAATGTTCGGCGAGAATTTGCCAGTAGATTATAGTATTGTCTAGACAATAGTAGAAATCATTTTGTACATTCAATATCATATGTTTAAAAATGAATTTAAAAAATTAGTTCTGGTCCTGTAGAGTTTTATTTCTTAATTTTTGTGAAATATATTAAGAAAAAAAGAATTTTTGTTACTATTGAAAACCATTTGGCAATAGTTTTTCAATTAGGTATCACAAGGTGAGTGTTAGCATTGAAATTTTTTTGTTGTGTTAGATAGAGTCTCAAGGATTTAATGGGGAACGTTACTTTATAAGTGTTGATGATTCCGCTTACATGTTGTAGAAACGGTTTTAGAAGTTTTTAACATCTATTTTGCTTTCAGAGATATAGCACATTGTACTTTTTCAAATTGTGTAGCAATGAGTAGAATTATCGCGTATTACCAAGAATTATTTAGAATACATGCACAAAATTTAACTGAACATTTAAATTGGGCAATAGAGAGGGATTCAATTATTTGAAAAACAGTTATAGAATTGTGAATTGTTTTAATTTTAAAGTTCACTTAACAATTTCTATCTTCTATTATCAGTTCACCCAACTAAAAAGAAATTCTCTCATTATATGCAGAATTGTTTAACATATTAGCGTACATGTGTGTTTTTTTGTTTAATTTTGTAATACTTTGCTAAACATTTCATCTTCGCTATATAACACTATTTTTGCTACATCTATACGTGCAGTTGTTAATAATTGAATATAAACTCATCAACGTAAAAAATGCTTATAATTTCTTTTGTAATATTTTTATTTTTTGTAAAGGTATGAATTCAGAATTATCCAATCGTTTTTGAAAATCTTAGGTCGAAAGTATACATAGAAGAAGCCAGAGTTACCTTAAATACCATAATGCGCTAAAAACTTGTACAGTATTGGGCCCTCACTAACAACAGTCATCTACAAATTTACGTAACAGCTAACACCATTTGCGAAATATGAAAAAAAAAATATGAAAATTGTCAGATACGGTGAAATTGCAGACTAGAATTTATTAGGTAAATTTTTAAGGTTACTTGATAGCTCTACTGTATGGATTACGGAACTTAATTTAGAGACACCTTGTATTTAAGGACGTCAAGGTTTTAGGAACAACCGTTACATACGACTATAACATGGTTAAATATTCGGCTGACTACATCAAATTTTTGTTAACTTTGTAGTCTATACTCGAATAGCCAGCGGGTTTGGGTTATGTCATCTTAGGTTTGTACACGGCTTCACGCTGGACAACTTTACACTGTTCCCTGAAAATATAAGCTTTTCTGACAACAACAGAGATTTTTGAACTCACCCCAAGGTTTATACCCCCTTATCTAGAGTACTACCTGTACATATGAAATAATAGCCAAACAAACTCTAACCAAAGTCATTAAAACACTTTCACCACTTTCTGATACCTTTGAATTTATTCCGCCGCCTTCAAAAAATAGGAAAAACCCTACACTTTTTAAGCTTAATAGAACAAACTATTATTTAAAATTGCTCTTCACACAATAGATTAATAAACCGATCTAGTTTTTTATTTTACTTGATGATAGACAATAGGAAAATATTTAAATTCCTGCTTCCCATTGTGATGATTGTGATGAATAATGTATTTTATTTAATACTTATTCTTAATACCCAGGCAGTAACGAAGGCTAGGCAACATCGAAAATCCCCAGGAACAAAATGTTCTAAATTATACCAAATATATATATATATATATATATACGTGAAAAACCACCATGTGACACCAATAACTAACACGACGTTCTTGCACCCAAAACTGTTTGTACGCAATGCGAGCAAATAGCACCTATATATGTTTCTTGTATATATATTCGTTTTGACGCCTTATATATAGATTTGTTTTCATAATATATGCTAGTTTAGACTAGCCAGCAGTGATAAGCCGGAAGTTTGCACCACGGTGATTATTAATCATTCTATACGGTAGTTTGAATTGCAACATCTGCAATTTAAAAGGCCTTGGAAGCAGTCAACAGACACTGGCGGATTTTATATAAGGCACATTAAGCATCTGCGAGGGATCCCGCTTTCTGAGAGGCCAGTAAATTTTTAAAATGCAAGTGTAATATTCATGTTTCG
>JABXWE010008724.1:0-12976 GCA_014611495.1 Limonius californicus | reverse complement strand
TACTTTTGGTAGTAGGGTACTTGCTTTATGTACAAAGATTCTTTCCAGAAAAAAATGTAGCGTCGTATCTTTTATTTGAGGTGGTAGTGTATATTATGTATATTTTTAAATTTAACTATTCCTTAAGCATAATATATTACTCATAATTAATATCTGTAATCTATCTTTGCAATATTAATTGTTATATTATTCAAGGTGAATCTATTATAACTAACACTTTTAGAATCTCTGGTTGTTGCGAACCAACAATCATAATATTTGGTATGAAAACAATTTAAATATATTTTCTTTTATTTGCGTACTTCATGCGTAATTATTTATGTTCATATAATTAAATATATAAAATACCCCAAAATAAATTTCATATCAAAGTATCTTGAAATATACCTGAAGGTGTTTTCTGTTAGGTAGTTTTGCAGTGAGCCCAAACGTATACAGTTTAGATGTAAAATGGACGGATGGCTAATTTTTCTGAAACTTCTTTAATTATTGATTTGAAGGGATTGCGCCCAAACAAAATTTAAAAGTTGTCAAATTATCTGAACTTGTCTGGAAATAAAGTGAAAAACTGTAAAAAATAGTTAACTGTGATAGAGATAAAAATAATTTCTCTACAAATGTTTAACAATGTTACCACACCTTAGAACGTTCTCCTATACGAGTACAGTCCTATTTCATTTCATTTCAGTAGTGAAACTTCGATTTCTTTAGAAATTATTCGATAAATGTAAAAGTTACTGATACTTTATATTTTTTAGGCTGATGATTGATATTAAAATCATTTTTGATTACACATAGTAGAATGTGGTCAATAATGAATGTTTAATTTTTTTATCATAAAACGAAATTTTTGAAAATAAGGTGTTTTATACGTCCACATATTTCTAGAACTATTTATACAATTAGGGGAAAATCTAGGTGAATATGTAAAATCACAACAAGACAATTCCTGCTTTCTGCTATTTGCTTGTTAAAAGTGTTAAAACTACTTTAGTCCATAAAAAAGGTAGAAGAAAATTTATTGATGAAAACTTTAATCATTATCCACTTTTCAAAAACCGGAAAATCAAATTCCGAAATAAGAAAATAATTATGTTTATCAAGATATAGTGTTAAAAATATTGTGCGATTACACACAGCAAGTGGTTCAATTGCCTCAAAGCCACGGTACATAAAAAGACTAAACTAACAGACATTGACAAACGGGCACTGAAAAGGATAATTAGGGAAAACAGACGTGCCGACTGCGGCCAATTGTGCGTACCCTGGGGTGATGCTGTGGAAAGACGTGTATCGAGAGCTATGTGTCATAAAGAAGCTCAAAATTTAGGATTTGGGACATATAAGGCAATATTTTTCAACTACTGTCTAAATTGAAATTTTCAAAAACCTAATAAAATATGTTTAGACAAGACCAAGTCATTGTTGATATTGAAAGCAAACGAAAAACAGATTGAAATGGGCAAAATATCATACTAAAATCATTCAAAAAGGAAAGTGAACATTCCAGAATCTGCTGTGGTGTGGAGCTTAGTGTCTGCAAGATGTGTAGGAAAACTGCACTTTATCGATGGTATTATTAATATACAGATTGGTGGCGGCTACTAGGAACATATGGAAATGCACGACAATCATGCCTTTACACTATGCACCTTGTTTTTTAACAAGTAATAGTACAGTTACTGTCTTAGCATGAGGGTACAATGAGCCACATGATCTGAGTACTAAGAGATGCCAGGTAGATCCGCATGACCAAGATCTCTCTCTGTATAAACAAACAATAACAACAACAACGCTAATGTCA
The DNA here is from genome assembly GCA_014611495.1 of Limonius californicus. Taxonomy (NCBI): domain Eukaryota; kingdom Metazoa; phylum Arthropoda; class Insecta; order Coleoptera; family Elateridae; genus Limonius; species Limonius californicus. The sequence continues at coordinate 11,172 of JABXWE010008724.1, read as the reverse complement.
AGTCAATTTATAATTAGGAAAATAAAGCCACCAACATTATTTATTCCACATAGGTACTCGTTATAAATAACACTGTAATAAATCTGTTATAATTTTACAAACAGTAACTAATTAAGAATAAATCAGAGAAGTAGCAAGAAAATTAAAGTATTGAAAAATCAGGCTCTGCCAAAGTCTTAAAACAGGGAGTGGATTAAACGGATAAATAATAAAGTTGAGCAAAAACAAGTATTCAGTATCACCCAAACGAATACAATTTCAACATAATCCTTTATAATAAAAATTCCAACAAATTTCCTCTTTCTGCCAAACAGTAGCCCAAACGATTGTAAAATCCACTTCTCATATTACGGATGATTTCAGGAGTAACTGTAGCAAACGCTTCTTGTATTTTGATTTGCAGTTCGTTCAACGTTCTTACCCTGTCTTCTCTGAAATTATAAATTACACGATTGGGAAAAATATTGTTTAAATATTCACGTACTGCCAATTTATTATGGCTAGGACAGCCATCCTGTTGAAACTAAATTTCGTCAAATTGGACTCCTGGTGTTTGACGCTAAGCTGCAATTACTTGGTTCTGAAGAAGGTTGAGATATTTTTGGCTATTCAGATTTCCTTCAATTAACAAAGGGCCAATAATATTATCGCCCAGCATGCCACTCCAAACATTTAGTTTCTGTGGGTATGGGTCTGCGTGGGTTATGTCGCGACCAGCAGCGAGCAATTGAAAGATTGTGCCGTCCATTTGTTGGAAAGGTTGGAAAAAGAACGTTCCTTAGAAAATGTGGGTATTATTTGATTTCTTCATTACGTCTTCACAATATTGTATTCGCCTTATTTTATCGGCGAGGTAGATTTCTTGAGTTTTTGTCAATTTATAGGAACGATATCCGTTTTGCTTCCAAATGTTTAATACTGAAGTATGGTGCAAATTAACCTGTTCAGCAATCTGTCTGGAAAACTGGCACGAATTTTTTTTTTACAGCAGCACAAATTCTTAATTGGTCAGGTTCCTGCTCCTCAGTTTTGGGTTGAGGCGTTTTTTTGTGGTTTTTCGGAAACAAACATCCTTTTTTCTCAAAATTCTGCACAATTGGGTGTATTGTAGTAGTGCCTGGGATGGAACTATTTGGAAAAGCAACTGCAAATAAATCTCTTGTTTGACGTACTGTACTGCCACAGTAGATCCATTTAATAACCTGTATTTTCTCATGTGACTCATGTATGTTCATTGTAACAAAAATAGATTTGGCAGCAAACTAAACTAACAGCGCCCTTATTTAAAAAAATATATGAAGGTGCATAGTGTAAACGCATGCCTGTTGTGCATGTCCCTATGTTCCTAGTATCCACAACCAACCTGTATATATAATAATGGAAGAAGGTGTGCTGTTTGTAGAGCATTTTACTTTTCAAGAAGACGTAGTTTCCTGCCATACGTCAAAAAGAGTTTTAAAATGATTCTCAGATATCACCATTCCACTCTTAGAGTGGGTTTCGAATAGCCCTGACTTGTCGCCGATTGAGACACGTTGGTACGAAATGAAGAAACTGTTGCATGTAATTCCCGTAAGCCCAATCCTTAACTAAGGCAAAAACTATAAGAACTATACATTTCCAACCCAATACTGCCAGAATCTAATAAATACTATGCCCCAAAGAATTTCCAATGCTAAACTTCTGAAATGCGTTTCACATTCAAGTCCCTCTTATTGCATATTTTTCGTTTTTCTGCCTAATTTATTATCTTAGTAGGTCTTAGGTAGTGTAAAACATCTCCAAAATGTTTGATAAAAAATAAAGAATACTTATATTAAATATTGTTTAGGTTTCACTTGATTGAATTTTGTAAGTGAGCCAATTGAAATGGCATCAGCCTCGTAAAGTAGTAGCCACACATTAAATTAAAATATCTCTTATTGTTTTAATATAACACGCTATTTGCAAATCAAAATAACACTGTGAGATAGTTAACACCTTAACATATGTTGTTACAATTTATTTGAATAACATTTTAAAATATAAAATTTTGTCAACAATTATGCCCTTCTGATTTTTTAAAAGTAAATAATTATCATACACGACTGTCATCTATGTACAGGACAAATTCACTTCACTTTATGTTTAGTCAACCTAGGTCAACATTGGTAAATATTCAAAGTGTTTCGAAAAATTTACACGCCGCTTTAACATGTTAAATGCCATAAAAGTATGTCGATTGGGATAGTAGTACGTGTGTTACTAAATAATATCCTAGCCGAACACTACAAAGCAGACATAAGCAAAAAATCCAAAAACACAGCGTTGTACAAAGCATTCCGCGAGTTGGGCAACAATCCAGTTTTATAAAGCTCTCTTTTCTACAAAATATGTCACACAGTAAATTTCCCGACAGTTGAATGACTTAAATTCTGGAAGCCGTAGAATAAAAATAAATTAATTAATTAAGAGCAAGCAGAAGGTTATCAATAGAGAACGGAATATATGCAGTCGATTATTGCGGAAATATGCGCATATATATGCACACTATTTTTTAAATACATATATGCAGTAAATTCTGAAAATGTGCACTTGCATATGCAATAGCATATGTTCAAAATCGACTTTAAAAACGATTTATGATAAATTGATAAATGTTAAAAAGTTAAAAACAAATATACGCATTAAAATTCACAAATAACAAAACATTTTTAATAAATTTTAACAAAATTACAGCAATACAGAATAATTCATTATACTTACAGTTATCACTACAAATCAGCTTATGCTAAATTTTAAACTATGATTCATTATTATGAAAACAACTTACAACTAAATGTTTTTCAAAATTTTCAAGAAGAAATTTATATCTTCTATCGGTAAACATGTATTTGTAAATTGAAAACGATCGTTCAACATCTACCGACGTGCATGGGGCATTTACAAATTTTGAAATTATATTAGGATCTAAATTTAATTCTGCAACAAATTATTCGCCATTGAGAACTCTATTTATGTCTTTTAAAACAGCATAACCTAGAATTCTTTTTATTACCGAATTAAATTTTTCCAAAATAATTGCCCCAATTTCACCTCTTACATTTTTACACGAATTTTCAAACCGGGTTATCAGCTCCAAAGATTCGTTTAGAGTCATTCCTTGTTTTTCGAACTCTGTTATTGACTTTGACACAAAACTGTAGTTGCCTTTAATGAATGCCAGCTCAAGCTACTCTGAGAACTACATTTCAAATATTAAAGGTAAAGATTTATACAAATACAATGAACTTCACCAGAAATGCATCATAAGATAGTTGAAACATTCTAGCCAAAGTCTTAAACTACAATAGCCGCAAATTACTAATAGCAAGCACAAGTACTTTAGAAAGAATGAAGTGTTAAAAGGGATTTAAACGTTTGAAGAAATATTACAATATACAAAAGCTATCTACAATAAACAAGGGCTTACTGCAGAACCTAGTGTTTACCCAACTTCTGAGAAAATTAATTACGTTTAGAATAAACTATCTGCGACCTTACTGATACAAAATGCAAAACAAGCTATGATATTATAAGAAACCCCTGTTACATAAAATTGGAAACCAATCGGAAAAAAATAAAAATATAAAATTTATTCATAAATATGCATAAAACGTCTAAATATGCAGACTTTACCTAAATATGCAAAATATGCATTAATTAATTAGTGTTAATTAACTCTAAACACCGTGATTCGTCCACATTATCGATTGTTTCGCAAGATATGCAAAAATTACATTATATGCAGTTTGCATAAAATCCGTTCTCTAGTTATCAAAATGTAGTTTATAATAAATAACCACACGAAATGAAAATATGAAATGAAAACAATTGTCAATGTAAGTCGTAATATTTTCCACGTATAGTTGATAGTGGTCACATGCAAAATGTTACTGATTTAAAAAAGAGTTTAAAGAAACGTAATTGTTAAGAAATTCTGCAGAATGTATTGGTAATATTTTGGGTTGAAGGAAGAATTACCTTTTGCTTATTTTAACCTGTTTTTTACAAGTTTTGCCTTTACTGAAATAGTACTTCCTTGAAAGCCTTAGTAATACCAGGTGAATTGCTGTATCTAATCCCTACGAATTCATAGAATAAGAATGGCAATGAGATCTAATATACTATAAAAGAGATTAGAAAGGAGATGTTTGGTTAAGCATGTGCCATCTACATGTGTTTCCGTCTGTGGTGAATTCGGGATTCGAAATCCAGCCTACGCACATTTAAAGCGATATGTTGTGTCCTCTGTCCTATGATAACTAAACATGTTAATCGTGAACGAGCACAAATAACAGGCTTTAAAGCGCATATACATGTTTAGTTGTCGTCATAAAAATTAACTGCGTCATCATATCTTTGTCATGTTCACGCAGACAACTCGGCGATATGTGAGTAGGCAATGTTTGCCAGATTCGTTTCCCGATTTTATTGTGTCGTCTTTTTATTAGTATTTTTTATTTTTCTAGTTGTTACAATACGGCTGTAAGCCCTAGGTGTCCCCTGGCTATCGTATAAAACTGGCTATTGGAATTGCGCTGTTTAGAATGCAGGCAGTAAAAGCTAAACTGCAGTTTTCGCATAAATCCGCTAGTTTTATATTTATAGAAGCCACGTCACTAAGCTTTTTATACTCTATACGTGTAGCACCCTTTCATAATGAAATTAACCCCCGTTATGCGAACCCACCTCAGTATAAACGCCTTCAAATCCTCGCATGGAATGCATATTATATACTTGATATGTTTAATATTAACAAAACCCCATTAAACAATGACTATGTCAAAGTTAAATTGTATGATAAAGGAATAACTTCCATTTTAATATAAGTCCAGGTTACATATCTTCGCCAAACTGCTTTTGTATTGATCCTTCTGAAGTACTGAAATTTAATTTCCGATTCTATTTTATTTTTCATATCATGCAGCTCAAATAAAATCTGAAAACTCACGTTTTAAAGTTACTGCCATAAAATTCAAAATTGCACTATATAGCTGCAGTTACATTGCGCTTTATGTCAAAAGTCAGAAAAATTACTCGAACACACGAATGTTGTAAATTTACGACCTACTTTTCTCAACATTCTATCAAACACAACATTCAACAAAAGAGCTTATTGAACAAAAACAAGCTGTCGTTTAAAATTCAACTGTCGCAATGTAATGAATTCCAGTTTAGAATTTCAGGAAATGATGCCGAAATTACTCAATCTATAAATGTCTTCGTTTGATTAACTACATTATTTCAGGAACTTCACTTAAGTCTTCGGCTGTTTATTAGACTATTATCAGGTCACGCCGACTTGTGGAAAGTTGACATGACTGATTTTTATAGCGGTCGTTAAATATAACTTTCAGGACTTGGAGGAAAACTTTTTCTACTCAGAGCCGCTGCTCGAAGATCGGTTAAATAATCATAGGCATTTTGGATGATTTTTTATTCCCTATAACGTAGCAAAATGTTCTCTTAATGGAATATAACGTGTATAGCAATATGGGGCATTTATATTAATCTTAAATTAAGCTATTATTAGTTCTATGTCATTATGAAAATACTTTTTAGTACCTACATAGTGAGTGTTGACTGCTTGCTTTTAATTTATTAATTAAAACAAATGGAATTATAGATCAAAAGGCATAACCGGATATGCATTTATTTTTCTATTTGAACGGAATGTCTGCGTATTAATATTTATTTTAATATAATTAGATTACGAGAACGCTTTAAATCAGAAAAAACGTTTAAGAAGAAAGGCTTTCTGCAAATGTTAAACGATTACAATTGAACCACATACTCTCCTTTTCATAATAATAGTTAATTAGTGAAAGAACGGCATCAGTATGGTTCAATGGTAAGTATTTAAAACCTGCAATCCTACAGTGCAAGTTTTACTTACTTATTTTTGATTTAAAACTCCATGCTATTGAATTATATTGTAATTTGAATAATTTTTTTACCGCAAACAAGCGAAGTTTAATATCTGTTTATGTGCTTTAATACACCCTTAGGTGTACATTAGTTACAGACAGGGTGTCCCACTTAGTACACCCCACCTTGAATAACTTTGTAAGTAATCAAATTTGAAAGAATCGGCTAAGCAGGTCAACAGTAATTTGAAGGGGAACATCTTCTACCACGTAATCTACCATACCTTATCCCCCTAGTCTCCACTACCACCAACCCCAAAATTTTAAATTACGAGGAGTTTTGAGTGATTTTTGTACTCTTTATACAATCTGAAAATGTCTGTCTATCCGTTTCTGAGAAATGGCGTTTTAAAGTTTCCGATGTTGCGTATGGGAAATAAAATTTTCAAAAAAGTGTTGATGGTATTAAGGGCCGGTCTTTCAGTGTACCGATAACGTTCTAGACAAGCTATGAGCCAAATTTATCCGCCTTGTTACGGTATTTTCTGTCTTTTAGTCGTCCAATATGTTATGTTCATTTGATTGTGTCACTTCATCTGAATTAAACTCGTATTTTGATTGCCGCTTCATAGCAATCAAAATTCTATTTTAATTGCCATTTTGATGTTGATTACAATTTTCATTATTTTCGAAAATTAAATTTATGGGAGGACACTTTCCAAACTTAATCTAACGATTGACATGTTTATTAACGCGGCCAAAAACATTTCCCTAGAACTCCTTTTGTCAACAATTCCCAGATACATTGTTTCTTGGAAGTCGCACGTGTTATTTTTTTTCCAGAACAAATTAGGCTTGGGTGGATGTATAGCAGCGAGGGGAAATGCAGTAGGCGCTAGGCTTTGGGAACAGACTGACGTATTTTGTGATATCAGGTTTTTTTTTGCGACTCATCGGCTAACTGAGTTTTACCGTATCGTATTTTTTGCGTTGGGCAAAAGAATCTCGACTGAGTCGGATTAGATATATAAATATCAGCAGAGTGTTAGCTTTAGTGCATGGACAATCCAGTGTAATTGTTCTCTCGATTTATATCGGATACAAGCGATTGAAACCCGTGGAAGTGTGGAAGTCTTGGAGCTGTTTCTTCTATCGTCTGAAATTCCCGCCTCTCTTTCTCAACGCCAAACAACCCTGTGAGAACCCATCCAATCTCCAGGGGCACAGCAGCGAATATTTCGTTCCAAAATTCCCTGAAGAAAGACGTCTACCTTTTTTTCCGGACCAGAAAACACCTTAGATTGTGCCTGCGGATTTTTCCTGCATCTTAAGAACGCCCCAAAATGGTGCCTGCCTCTCTCTCTACTCTATTCACCGAAAGTCAAGGTAAAATAACTAGTTTTTGTGTTGTGGAAAAAACCTTTTCGCGTTTCACTTTGAAAATTCAAATGATTCAACCTCTTTTTTATGCGACAAAAAAGCGACCTTCAGTCGTCAATTGTCATTTTCTTGTTAAATGTAAAGAGTAATTATATATTGTATTATTCTTGTAAACTCAGACGCCACTGGCTACGTAGATTTTTTTATAAGAATTTAATGCCAGGAGCGGCGAGCCTTTTGAACGTTTAATTAATCGTTTGTAGTATGGAACTATAATATCACCATTTGCTGTCATTTTTGAATTGTCATTTATTTCCAATAGTTTAATTATATGTGTTTTGAAATTTATTACATCTTTTATTTTTGTATTTTTTTTAATCTTTGTGTGCATGAACTTCGCAAGCTTTACATACAGGAGGAGGCACAATGAAGGTGAGTCCGATACCCGTAAGCTGCTAGCTTCTCGGCCTTCCACGAGAACCTGCAATCAGCTGTGATTTGGAAGGTGGTGCCCGTTAATTTCGACAAACCCTGTATACAACTAGAAAGATTTCTTCCCTTAAGCGATTTCCGCGAACCTCCCCTACTCCTCTGAGCTAAGCTGTAGGCCTTTTCCACCTATCCTGTAGCGGGTCGACGTAAAAGCTCGTTTGGGCCGTAACAAATAATCTACATCGGAGGTTAGTTTACTTATTCCATAGGATAAAATTATCGAGCAGTAGAAGCAGCCGACTGTACTTTATCTGCCGGAGAATGCAGCTACGAATGTGCACGAGGCGATACGAAATATTTCGAGCGGATGTAAATGTAAATAAAGTGTTAATAAAATTAATACTAATATTCTGGTGTAGTAACTAATAAAATAAATAAATTTTACAAATTGAAGAAAAAAATGGTTAATCTTGTAAATGCAGACCGCAGACTTATCATCATAATCATTTTGATTTTTCGGATGATTTAAATTTTCCGAAGATTTAAATTAAAGAAAACGACCGTTCAGACATTACTGGAAGAAATTAAAACAATTTACATCAAATAATATGTTATGGGCCAAACGAACTTTTTCGTCGACCCGCAACAGGACAGGTGGAAAAAAGCCTACAGCTTAGCTCAGAGGAGTATGGGTGGTTCACGGAAATCGCTTACGGAAAGAAATCTTCCTGCTTGTGTACAGAGTAGGTCAAAATTAGTGGGCGCCACCTTCCAAATACAGCTGATTGCAGGTCCTCGTGGAAGGCCGAGAAGCCAGCAGCTTACGGGATTCGAACTCACCTTTATTGTGCCTCCCTTCTGTTTATAAAGCTTGCAAAATTCATGCACACACAAATACAGAATTCACCATAATAAAAGAGGCAGTGAATTTTAAAACACATATAATTAAATTATTGGAACTGTCGATACAAAAGTGACGGCAAAGGCGTTTTTATAGTTCGATAATACAAACGATTGTTTTGAACGTTCAAGAAACAAACCGGCTGCTGCTGACGCACGATATGTTACCTTCTTCAAACAACTACGTGGCCAGAGGCGTCGAGTTTACACAATATAAAAGAAATTACTCTTTACAATTAGTAGTACAAACAAAGACAATCGGCGACTGAAGGTCGCTTCTTGTTTAAAAAAAAAATTCAATTACGTTGAATTTTACAAGTTAGCGCGTATAAGGTTTCTTTTCACCACACACAGAAAAACACTAGTTCTTTACCTTAGCTTCCGATGAATGGGATAGAGCGAGGTAGGCACAATTTAGGGCCGAATTCCAGATCTAGGAAAAAAAAAGAGGAAGACAACGTTCTTCGGGGCAGCGTTGGAACGAAATGTGCTGTTACGGCCCTGGTGATTAGGTTGCTTCCAACAGGGTCGATTAGCGTTGAGAGAGAGACGGGACTCCTCGGACGATGGAAATAAAACAACAGCTTTCACCACCACACTACACTTACACGATTTTTCTTTTTAAATCGCTTAAATCCGATATGAATCGAATGGAGCAATTATCCTTAATTGTCCAAGCACCAAGGCGAACACTCTGCTATTACTTATTTATATCTGACTTACTCGATCTTATATGCCTGAAGCAAAATGCGATACGGTAAGACTCGGAAGTAGCAGATGCGCCGCGATAAAAAAAGAACCGATATTCGAAATTACGTCCGTCTGTCCCAAAGGTCTAGCTCCTACTGCACTTCCCCTCGCTGCAAACAAAATTCCCAGCCTAATTTGTTTCAGAACAAAATTGACACGTGCATCTTTTGAGAAAAGCTAGAAAAGCTTAAGAAGGCAATATTTTCAAAGCTAGCGCTGCTAACAAAGGAATTCCTCGAACTATTTTCTAACAAACGTGTCAAGCGAAAGTGGCCTAGTCATAAATTAAATATTTTAAAATAGTGAAAATTGCAATCATCATAAAAATGGCAATTAAAATAACGTTATTAATTCCTATGAAGCGGCAATTGGATTGTGACTAATTCAGATGAAGCGGCACAATCAAATGAACATAACAAATAATGTAGTATACAGTTATGTAGACGAAATTGTTTATATTTCATAAACCATTGTGTAACACCCACCGAGGAATTGTTTTTAAGTAACCTTTCGATTTTATGTAAGCGGTTCATTGCAGATGGAATTAGTGGCGTTAGTAAAGCTACAGCAGAAAAAATCATTGTTACACATACAATTGCAAATCTAAATCCCATACTTTACTAACAAATTACAAATTACAGCAAATGACGTTGAGTGACGTCCTTCACCTCATCCTCGACGTTTAGTAAACAAACTATAGGTATCTTTGTTTAACTCACTGCTTTTAAGATAATGCTTTCCTTTCCGCACACCATTGTATGAAACTTACCTCACATTCTTTAGACCCAGTGGTAAGAATTTGGTCGACACCTAACCAGCAGGATAAGCTGTATTGAAAGACGCAAAAACGCTGTCGGGTACATTTATCCTAGCGGTTAGTTTATACCGTCTGACAACTATCGGAAACTTTTATCGGCACATTGAAAGATCGGCCCTAAGCTGCAGCACAATATAATACAATGTATTACGCGGGCGCTGACGAAATTGCGATCGGTAGCGATAGCGATAAAAACAAACATTGCCCAGGGTGGACTGTCTTAGTTGGTTCACCCTATATAACTTCACTTGAATAATAAGTCTTAGTTGGTTCACCCTATATAACTTCACTTGAATAATAAATTATAAAAATATTGATCTGAACCTGCTCTTATTGAAACCCGCGATATTCCTCATACTTTAACCTCTTCTGTTTATATTCTTTTTCTTATCTCATTACATTAATTTAGAAGCGTAGACGATTGATTATCTAATAATGCATAATATGATAATTGTACATTATTAATTTATTTGCAAGGCAATATACTCTCAAACTGAAATTTATAAATTACAAAGTAGCCCTCTTAACATTTCACGTGTATTCTAAATATAAAAGCGAACATGGAATCAAAGCATGCGTAGATATTTCTGGCGTTTGAATTGCTTAACACCGTTTAATATGTTATATACAAATTCTGTCAAGCTTTTTATAAATAAACCTGTACCTTAAGGAGGTCTAGATATCTCTATATTGAAGTTTTTGTTCCAAATCTAGAAAGTAATAATATTCAAACTAAATTAAAAATGAACCTTACGCATACTTCTTAGTTTTCACCGTAATATCATGTAACAAGAAGTAGAAAAAGACAACCCATGAAGAACAATAAGCTGCAAACTTTTTAAAAGATTCAAAAGATACATTAGAACACGCGCATTTGCAATGCTTCGGTTGTTTCGGTTCTACCAGTTCTTCTTACTCTTTTCCATTTATTATTTAATTGATATCTGATACAGTTAGAACAGGGGACGGAGTTGTGCACCGAATAAGTTTTATTTGTACACAAGC
>JABXWE010008723.1:0-23027 GCA_014611495.1 Limonius californicus | reverse complement strand
AAAAAACATAACCTCCATCATGAAAAACTAGCATAACCCAACTTAATTAATTGACAAATTTCAATGATACCACACATTCCCCCAGATTTCCACAGCCTGTTGGATGGCAAATCAATCGTGAATAGATTATACTGTAAACAATTCACCAAAACAATGTTCATTAAGGAGTTACTGCCAGAAGTTAGTTAAACAGTTTTTAGTGATTTCTGAACATTTCACTAAAGTGGATTTAAGGGGTTTTGATATACTAGAGGATTCAATTGTAGCTGATATTTCCGAAATTATCCTCTGTTAGGGCCGGTTCTATAATGCTAGTATAAACCGGGGTGTAGCTATTCTTAGAATATTCTATAAGTTATCCTTGGAATAAGTTTTTATACGTTCTATACGAGGTACTTTCATTCTTGAATTAGTTATTCGTCGTATAAGCTCCAAAAGTTTAACGTTGGCTGCAATGACGTATCGTGATAGTTGTTATCTGATCTAAAAGCTTTAGATCTGATGACATTGTTGTAACGTAAACATAACCTCATACATATTGAACAGAATATATTTTGATTACAAAACGTGGATTCAGACTGGGCAAAGTGGAATCCAACTATGCTTCGGCAGCCCCCACGTGTTGAAGTAAATGAGGTTTTGGAGCATGGTAGCCCTCTTCCTAGCCGCTCCAGCACATCAACTGAAGTAGTAAGTGTTGTTTTTGCAAGCCATTATTATGTTTTTCTATTTTTGTTTTTTTAGGCGTTAGATACATCAATCGGTCGTCGTCGTCCGACTTTGAAGAAACGGAGCAGTAATTCCCCGGTAGCCCACACGAATAAAAAGTTTTCAGCTTTAGCCAATTCAAAGCTAGAACTACTGAAGGTTCAAATCGAGCTTGCCAAAAAGGAATCGGAAGCACGAATGAAAATGGAGGAAGAAAAACACGTGCTTCAAGTGAAAATTTTAGAAGCAGAACTAAAACTTAAAGAACAAATGTTAAATAAAAAATAAATATTTTAGTGAAAATTGTATATTATTACACAAAAATTAAAAAAAAATTAGCGTGGATAAACAGTAAACTGTACCCTACATCTAAACGATGCATTCCTGTGCAAATTATAATAAATTGGAAAATAATATAGTGTTAGATTACTCCTTCTCGTTGCATTTTCTTGATTAATTAGTTGAGGTAATGCATCTACATCTCCATTGAAAAAAGCATCATCGATGCCAAGAACGGGATCAGTAGGAGGAACAACTTCTTTTTCTTCAATAGCCAAGTTATGTAAAACTGTTGTCGCTACAATGATCGTTTTTGATCTTTCAGTTGATAACCACATCCACAATGACAATACAGGAAAACGTCTTTTCCACACCCTATAACTTCTTTCTACTGCATTTCTTGTTCTAATTAGCGATTCATTATACAGAACCTCAGCAGGAGTTGCGGGAGCTCCAACTGGAGTCGGTAAATAATTTGTAACGCCATACCCGCTATCTCCAATTAACAAGAAATTTCCCATTTAGCTTTTAATGTAGAATTGTTAAAAACAGTTTGGTCATGTGTCGATCCTGGCCATCTAGCAACTATGTCTAAAATTCGAAGATTGCCATCGCATATTATCTGAACATTCCAAGAAAAATAACCTGTTTGATTTCCGTAATATTCAGCATCTCCTCCTGGCGATTGTATTTCACATGAGTACAATCTAACGCACGTATAACATTAGGAAATCGTGCCATTTTATAAAACCGCAGAACAATCTCTTCTTTTTCGTGCTGCTTTCTAGGTAAGTATACGTATCGTTGTAATTGTAATGTGATTGCCTCTGATATTTGTCTAACGATTATACATGCTGAAGTTTTGCTGACTCTAGAAAAATCTCCAATTGCAAGAAGCATTGTGCTGACAACATAAAACCTTAGTGATAAGAGAAGTTTTGTTATTAGGGATATGGAACGATTTCTGTAAAAAATAAACATTTTTAGTTTCTTAGGAAATTCATTGAGTGGAAAAGCTCTTACCTGTCAGTAGGAGACTCAATTAAATATTCAATTTCAATATTACTAACTATTTTTGGCCTTATACAAAGAGAATGGGTAATATTTGTTTTTTTTTTTCCTAAGAAGTTCTAGATTATCATTTCCGGTTTCTATAATTCCTAATTTAGAGATATTAATATCTGGAGAAATAGTATAAAATATCTCATTAAAATTTTCTCTCTCTTGATAAAACGTAAATATCTATGGAATGAGTCTATTACAGAAATTTACAAAGGAAGATTATCCGAAAAACTTAGCCTAGATCCAATAACAGAGGAAGAAGATCTAGAACAGTGTTGGGAAAAGGTTCAGAAAAATATAGAAGAAGCAGCACGAGAAGCCCTAGGAACACAAATCGTTAGTTTTAACAGCAAAAATCTTAGAAAACCTCATGGTTTCGATAGGAAATTAAAGAAAAGAGCAAAGCGAAGAGAAAAGCCTACCTGCGATACAAATAAATCCCTCAGATCACCACAATCGCTTGAAGAATATAAATTAATAAGAAATGAAACAAAATCGTTAGTCAAGCGTGTCAAAGAAGAGCACTGGGAAACATTCTCCAAACGTATGGAAAGTGACTATTACGGACTGCAAAAACAAATAAAAAGAACGATGAGACAGCAAAGAAAAGAAGTGAACGAACTAATTGAAGCAAACCAGATAGAAGAAAAAATATGGCTAACATACTTAAAAGAATTCTTCAAAGGCGACAACAGCACCATAGAAATGCACACACCAGATAATGGAGCAGACGATGACCTAACAATAAACTATGCCAATGTAGAAGAAGCATTGAAACGCCTGAGGAACCGAAAGTCGCCGGGTCAAGATAAAATACCCAATGAACTTCTGAAATACGGAAGAAAACTTCCGTTTGAATGTGGTAGACAATGATGTGGTTGAAATAAAATCAGTAGTTTGGACTTCCATTGTCTTTATTTTTAAAAACACAGTAATTACACAACGTTTCGACTGTCGAAACGTTGTGTAATTACTGTGTTTTTAAAAATAAAGACAATGGAAGTCCAAACTACTGATTTTATTTCAACGGAAGAAAACATTTGACAGAGGAACTCACAAAATTAATAAAAGAAAATCATAACCCAAAACAGAATAGCCGACAAATGGAGAACAAGCACAAGCATCTTGATGTTTAAGAGGTGTGATACGAAGGAGCCGTCGAATTATAGAGGAATTCACTTGCTGGACACTACATTGTTATGTACTTTTCAAATTTGCCGCTACACTTGAATTGGTTCCGTAATTTGTTTACCGCTTCGTAGGATTTAATAACGTTATTTTAATTGTTATTTTGTTATTTTGGGTTACCATTTCGCTTTTGTTTTGTCTTTTGAAGTTTGAGATATGTTAACAGTTTCTTTGTGTCAAAATTGCAGACTCTTGTTTTTTTCCGCGCTAGACCTCGAACGCTTCCCAGAATTCACGTGTCCCTTATTCTAAAATATTTCATAATGTTTTGTAATATGGTGCAATTTCTTCTGGGGGAAACGCAGCTTCATGTCGCGTGGAGTCCTCAGTCGATCTTCCACCTTTCTCGGCTCCGGACCTTCCCAAAATTACATCTCATGGGGAGGGCCGTAAATATATATATCGAGTGCTGCAAGTGGCGGCTTTTGAGTTTTTTTTTGAGGGGTATCTGTTATGTGTGTTCCGTTTCGCTGTTTTACCAAGGGGTATTTAACAGACCATCGGCTACTGCCGGATTTAAAAGGGAAACAGTTGATTCAACCCCGGTAAAAGGCAATTCTTTGGTGAATTGACCAATCGCCTTTCGGCGGATTAACTTCAAAGCCAACTCCCGTCGCTCTGCGGTTACCATCAAAGTTCTGGGCCCCTAGCTGTTGACTTCATTCAATCAAGTCTCCAGGGGTGTATCTGTAGATTTTCATTATCATCCCATCAACTCTTCCAAATTGTGCCTGTCTTCTCCGAACTTCAAGGTAAAGAACCAGTTTTTTTTTGTTGTGCAGTGTAAAATAAACCTTTTTTTGCTCGTGTCAACTTGCAAAATTTCGCGATATTGAACCTTTTTTTCGTGCAACCTAAAAGCGATCTTCAATCGCCATTTATTTATTGTTTGTAAAAGATATTAATATTGTATTTTTCCTGTAAACTACGCCATTGGCCACACAGATTCATTATAATATAAATATTGTGCGTCAACGGCGGCGAGTCCATTTCTCTGAACGTTCAAGAATTTTAACCATGTAATTCAAACTGTTTGCGTTATAACTCGTGTCATTTTACTGTACTGTCATATTTTAACCATTTCATTATATGTGTTTTAAAGTTTACTGTCTCTTATTGTGTCTTTTGTACTTGTTGGTGTAAGAAATTTGCAAGCTTTAAATATAGGAGGAGGCACAATAACCGTAAGTTCCATTCCCGTAAGCTGTTCGCTTCTCGACCTTCCACGAGGACCTACAATCAGCTGGAATTGGAAGGTGGCGCCCATTTATTTTGACTCGCCCTGTACACAACTAAAGATTTTCTCCCATAAGCGATTTTCACGAACTCCCCCTACTCCTCTGAGCGAAGGCTGTAGGCGTTTTTTCCATCCGCTTGTTTAAGACTCGTCGAAAGGGCTCGATTGGCCCGTAACAAATTGGCGCCGCAACGTTGGTCCTTTTTTTGCGACCGTAACAACATTAAAGTTAACAACTAAAATAATCACCAATAAGATCAACTCAATTATTACATTAGCCGACGAACAACAAGGATTCAGATCAGAAAGATTATGTACCGATGCAGTTTTTACCCTAAGACAAATAGTATAGAAATCAATTGAATATAATAAACCAGCATATTTCTTTTTTATCGATCTACAGAAAGCCTTTGACCGCATTCAGCTTAAAGATATAATTCACCTGCTATATAACAGAGGAATACCGACAAGCCTCACCAAAACGATTGAAAACATATATTCACGAAACAAAATCCCAGCTAAAATAAGAGGTAAACTGACAGATCCAATAGATGTTAACAATGGAATTAGACAAGGTGACTCCTTAAGCCCCCTACTGTTCAATATAATAATGGACGAAGTACTTAATACAGTGAAAACTGGGAGGCTATAAAAAGGGAAACCGCGAAATAACAAATAATTTGTTACGCTGATGACGCCGTTCTGATTACGGAGAACGAAGATAATCTGCAGACACTTTTATATATATATATTTAACACAACAGCTAAGAAACTGAATATGGTCATCATACAGAAAAAAACAAATGTATGACAACGTTGAAGGAACCCGAAGGTGCAAATTGGAGATTGACGGGAAAATAATACAGCAGGTTATGAAGTTCAAATTCCTTGGCATAGAAATCACAAGCTATGGCGATGTTGGAAACGAGGTATAGGTACGTCAACAAGTAGTGAAAGCAAACAAGATAGCAGGCTGCTTGAAGACACCATCTGGCGGAATAAGTAGGTATGTAATAAAGGACGCCCAAGCAAAAATCTACAAAGCAACGGTCAGACCAATTATGATATACATATACGGCTGAAACCAGACCAGAGACGTCCAAAACAAAACGATTATACTCGAGACATCTGAAATGAAGGTACCTACTCCGAAGAATTTCTGGTAAAACACTATTAGATAGAGAGAGAAGTGAGACAATTAGACAACAATGCAATGTAGAAAACATTAAAGATTGGGCGAATAAACGAAAACAGGAATCGAATGAACATATCACAAGAATGATAGAAGATAGAATAGTAAAAATCGCAAGAGATAAATAAAATCACCAATCGGAAGAAGATGCGTTGGAAAGCCAAGAAAACGATGGAGTGATAACCTACATTCTTCTTCTTTCAGTGCCTATCCTAGCGGATGTTGGCGACCAATAAGGCTATTTGTACCTTGGAGACGGCAGCTCGGAATAGTGATGTTGTGGATTTTTTATATCAGTTTCGGAGATTTTTTAGCCACGATGTTCGTCTGCGGCCAGGATTTCTTTTACCTTCTATGTGGCCTTGTAGTATTAATTGTAACAATTTATATTTTTCTCCTCTCATTACGTGACCGAGATATTCCAACTTTCGTCTTTTAATTGTAGTCATGATTTCTAGGGAGCATTTCATTCTATTTAGAATCTCGTCGTTATTCACTTTGTCAACCCAAGATACTTTCAACATGCGTCTGTAAGCCCACATTTCGAAGGCATTAATTTTCTTGCTTAGATCTTCCGTTAGTGTCCACGTCTCCATTCCATACGTAAAACCGAGAACACATAACATGTTAGGAATCTTTTCCCGAGTTGTAATTTAATATTGCGGTTGGTTAAGATCGGTTTTAATTTGTTAAATGCACATCTTGCTTGTCCGATTCGACTACGTATTTCTTTTTGTTGTCTTCCCTCGTTACTGATAATAGTGCCCAAGTATTTATAAGTGTTCGTTCTTTCTATTATTTTATTGTGAATTGTTATTCCTATTAGCGTTGGATGTTTTTTTGTAATTACCATATACTTTGTTTTTTTTTAAGGTTCATATCTAAGCCATATGATTTACTAATTTCATATACTTGATTAAAGAGTTTTTCTAAATCTTTTTCTGTTTCTGCTATGAGTATGGTGTCGTCGGCATATCTCAAGTTGTTTATTAAAATTCCATTAACTTTAATGCCCTCGGTGCTTTCCACTAGTGCTTTTTTAAATATAGTCTCTGAGTAAACGTTAAACAGTAGAGGGGATAGAACACATCCTTGTCTCACTCCGCGCTTGATACTTATTTCTTCGGTAACCCCTTCTGGTGTACGTACATGTGCCGTTCGTTTCCAGTACAAGTTTTTGATAGATTTGTGTATCTTGATGGTCTAGATTTATTTGCTGTAGCATTTCTAACAGTTTAGTGTGACGAATTCTGTCGAAAGCTTTCGCATAATCTATAAATCCTACGAACACATCCTTGTTGACATCTAGGCATCTTTCAGTTATTATATTGAGAGCGAATAGGGCTTCGCGTGTTCCATAGCCGTTTCTAAAGTCTAATTGCGTTTCAGACATGGTGAGTTCGTATTTATTGTATATCCGAGCGTGTATAATTATTAGGAATATTTTTAATACATGACTCATCAGGCTGATGTTTCTATATTATTCGCATTTTCTTGGTTGATTTGTCCTAGGAAGAGTGACAAATGTAGATTTCAACCAGTCTTGTGGTATGTTTCCCGTTTTATATATTGCATTAAATAGTTCTAACAACAGGTTTACATTTCCATCATCTATGAGTTTTATTAATTCGGTTGGAATTTCATCTGGCCCCATTGCCTTATTGTTTTTGGCCTTCCTTATCGTATTTAAGATTTATTCCTTTGTTATTTCACGAGCTGTTTCTGTATATTTTACGTTTGCTGGTTCCGTACGATCATCATAATACAATTCCTCCACGTATTCTTTCCATCTAGCAAGTTTTTCTTCTATTGCTATGATTATTTTTCCCTGTTTATCAGTGAGTAATCCATAATGTTGTTTTTTGCGTAGATTGCATACCTCTTTTACAGTTTTGTGTATGTTTCTTGAATCATAAACTCTTTCTAATCTTTCAATTTCTTCGCATTTCTTTATTACCCAAGTTTCCTTAGCTTCCCGTATCTTTTTATTTATAGTTTTGTTGACTTCTTTGTGTTTTTCCCTGTTTTTATCTTTCATTTCTTGCCTTCTATCCATTAGCTCTAATATCTCTGTTGTTATCCATTCCCTTTTTTTTGCGTTGTTGTATATTCGTTTTCGTTTTTGAGCTGCATTTACAATTTTTTCTTTAATAGATATCCATGCAGTGTCGATATTTTCTTCTTTAATAGGGTTTCTTGTTATCTGCTTTAACTCTTTGTTAATTTGTCTTTAATTTCAGGTTCGGATATTTATTGGGTATTAAAACCCTTGTATTTTTATGTTCTGTTCATTTTCTTTAGTCTCAAGCAGAACGTGGCAACCACTGGGTTACCTACATTGGTCCAGAGTCAATAGGGAGCAAAAAGGCCTTTTGCCTGCAAAAGGTGGGGTAGTAATAATTTTGACATATGTTATTTAGTTCCGGGCCCCGATGAAAAATTTAAGTTTTTGACCTTGGTGGGGGTCGGCGCGGTCCGCCATCTTGGATTAAAGGTACAAAAAATTGGGTTTTCCAAAATAATTCCTCAGTGGTTGATCCTACGACAAAAATGTCTGATACAAATTTGAAGAAGACTAAATTCCCTACATTTTTTGTATGAACACTTTTTTTGTAAGTTTGATGTGTAACGAGTTACAGCGGCGGAAACGTGAACATTCTTCCAAAAAATCGTCCAACTCCTCGTTTTTCTCATTTTAGGAAATTATTTGGAGCTATTCTTTACATAATTATGATAATTTTGTGAATTCAAAGTCAACTCATTTCCACACCACCACGAGGTAGAGTGAACGGCGCGTTTTTTTTTTAATTGTGGTATCCCCAGTAGACCTAATCCACAGATTTTCTTTTTTTGCAATTGAGTGAGTATGGCTCGTATTCCGTAATTTATGTCATCGAGTATGTTTATATTATTTTTTTTTTGATAGTCCTGGTCGGTGTATGTTGATGTCTTCAGAATTGTCGTCGTTAGTGTACCTAATCCTCTAACCCATTTTCCGCACTAAGAATCTGGGCTTCCATCCAAGTCATTGCCTCATCTTCGTCGTCACTTTCGATGATGACCTCTGGTGCATTCTCGCATGATTCAGCATTGTAGAATCCGCATACAACAGAGCACTTCAACCCACCTTTCCTGCAGTCACATGCTCCACCGCATCCCTTTTTGCAATTACATGAAACTACGTTTAATAAGGTATCTGGGGCAGGCTTCTCTGATATTGGTACTGGACTGAGCCCATTGGTACCGAGTTTCCAGCCCCATCCGGATGGATTGTTTTGGACCATTTTTGGACTTGGTGGTAAGTCCTAACGCATGGCACCGTGCAGCGTCCGTCTTGGTGGTAAAGAAGCTGGATTGAATTTGATTTTTATTCTGGATGTTGCGAAACGTTGGTAGCGGAGTTCTTCCAAGCTTTCTTCTTCCATATTGCCACCATACAAAGCAACGAGAAAGTGTGCTCCAGCGTCTGCGATGTCTTCTGGTTTGGCATTCTGATCTTTGAAGATGCCAATAAAAAATATAGGGAATTTAGTCTTCTTCAAATTTGTATCAGACATTTTTGTCGTAGAATCAACCGTTGAGGAATTATTTTGAAAAAAACAATTTTTTGTACCGTTAATCCAAGATGGCGGACCGCGCCGACCCTCCAAGGTCGAAAGGCCCGGAACTAAATAACATAAGTCAAAATTAATACTACCCCACCTTTTGTACGCTAAAAACCCCTTTTGACTGGACTACATGTATAAGAGACAACACCGAAGAAGGAACAGGCAGAAGCCTATCATAGAAGAAGGAAGAAGAAGAGAAGAAGAAGAAGAATAAAACGTGTATGTTTCAGTTGTAATTCTCCTTTTGAAATTCTGTTTAACGTACTAATTTCGTAGGTACAAGTTTAGAGGTAAAACGAGAGAAAGTATACTTAATTTAGTTCATATCTTTTTTTTTCGCTTACTTCATTTAAATACCTGTTAATGAACTTGTATTTAAATTTCCCTAATAAACATATTGCAAGAGTCTGTCTCTGTTGTTAATTCTACAACTAGTTTAATCCACATTTTAGAAACAGGAACATTATATACTAAAAAGCCCCTTAGAAATACTTTTTGCTTGTGTTTAATATTTTTAAAGTCTTTACAGGATCAAGGCAACCTTCTGGTTCACAAAAATAATTAGAAATGGTCGCCTCTAATCGAATTAACAGCATTTTGTGGTGCCAATTTAGTGTCAAATGATTCGCTTAATCATCCAAAAATGTGCTATATAATTACCTAATTTATTCGTAAATTATCTTGTTATACATTTTTTCAGAAGAATTGTTAGTATTTCAATTTAGAGAGTGCATATCGGTGGAATTATCGTTCTACAAATAATTTATAAATTACTCTTAACATTTTTGGATCTTTCTAAATATTCTTGCATTTCTTCCTCTATACTACAATTAATTTACGAAATCATCTCTTGCTTATAAAAATTACTGCAAAATCTTGTGTTATGTCTGAATCTAATAAATAATCATAATAATTTTCTTTCTTAACTGATACAAAATTATAGGAATTTGTTTTAAGAGCTCCTTTCATTAATTATTCACAAGCTTGATTACATATGGAACTATAAATGACTTCTATATCCTAATTATTTCTTCATAGTCTGGATAAATTACTGGCTCACCTTGGTTAGATTTATTTACATTTCTAACCATGTAAAGATAACATAAATTTACACAATTTAAATCTGAATTATATAGTAAAATAAATTATAAAATGTTGTAATACCCTTTCAATTTCACATAATCTAACAACTAGATACATTAGTTGTTTTACTAAGGTCCACTATTAATTAAATAATATATTACTTATGTTTCCTGAACGGCGTAAATTGTAATGGGGTTATTATCATTATTAAGAAATTGTTCAGGTTTGCTGACTATTACTAAAAATTTAGTTATGATTTGAGTTAAGTGATTGGCATGTTCAGTTGAATAATGAACTGTGTAATTTATTATTTGAGTGGTGAGGTTCTATTTTATTATGAGAGCTGTGTGCTCAGAACTGTATATTTGAAAATTGTTGAGTTGTGTATTTGTTGGTACTGTTTCCTACTCTCCTCTGTCATTACCCTGCATGATTATTAGACAATTTCGAAGTTTCCAGAAGGTATTCGACCTTTTAAGGAGTTGGTTTAGTTGCAAAATCATTGCCAGGGTCAACAGGTCCCCGCCACTAAACCTCTCAAGCAATTTGTTTTAGCAGTTTAATGTTGTGAATGTGATTTTCTTCAATGAAGTGTTTCATAAGAGATACCCCCATGTGTAATAAGCAGGAATACTCCAGTTTGATCTTTTTATATATACAATATCTAGACGAAAATACTGTGTATTATGATATAGTATAGTATATAGGTATTTAAAACAAAAAAAAGAGAAATCCAATTACTGGCTAACCAGACAAACAAATAAGTTAAAAATAGGACATATACTTGAATAGTTTTCAACAGATTCTTAAAGTTAACCTATGTGAAGCGAGTAGGTAAAGATAGCAACCGTTTTGCCAAAAATTCTCGAACGCCATAAAGGCGCGAAAAATGTAGATTGCGGTAAAATGAATGCTCTCAAGGGTGCAAATGAAAATACGTCCTGTAACCTGTGGTGTATCCCTTGTCAAGATATTAACTAATAATTCCTAGTCGTCTACGCGTAAATTATTATGAATAATTGCAAAACGGTGTCAGCTTGCTATTCAGCTCAAAAATTATGTAAACCATGAACTGTCATATGTCACTTTCAAATTTACTTGCAAAGCCTTCATTGGGGTTGTAATTTCAACCCCTCCCATAATAATAAAAAATTACTGGTGAAGGGACATCTGTATGTAAATCCATAACCTATCATATGCCAAATTAACCTGTAAGAAAATATTAACATGGAACAGAATATTAATCTGATACAACATATTTATTTCCAGAATATAAATAGTTTTTTGTCGGTTGGTATCCAACTAGTTCAAGGTGATTGTTATGCATTTTTTAACTATATTTTGGAACTCATTATATTTCCCAAAACATTTATTTTTGAATGGCAAATATCAGTTAACGTAAGTAATTAAATATTGCAAGAACTGGAATTGTACTCTTTCAAACTTCTAACACTTACCATTGTTTCTACTTATCACGAAAGCCCGAAAAGTAAGCCGCAAGCGCAATCGTAGGCATAGTTCAAAATTAGTTCGAAAACATGTTCAATAAAGTGGATAATGAAATAAATACCTACACA
This sequence comes from Limonius californicus, assembly GCA_014611495.1. NCBI lineage: Eukaryota > Metazoa > Arthropoda > Insecta > Coleoptera > Elateridae > Limonius > Limonius californicus. The sequence goes on along the minus strand of JABXWE010008723.1, from coordinate 11,093 downwards.
TTTTAATAAAGCTATTTAGCAAAATAACCGATTCTAGATCGTAAAAAAGGTATTGCAATTTACAAAATAAAATCTGCTCTCTAGGGCTACGAAGTAGAATTTGTAAAAATATTCAGGATCATTTTTAAAACAGTTAGGATTTAGACAGCATTGTTGGATTTTCTAAAAACATATGTGCGAGGCTACAGAATGGATTAACGAAAATATCCATTAGTGAGCAATATACGATGGTATAAGTAATTTTTTGAAAATTTTTTCTTCTTTTTCTTACAGACGGCGTATTTAAGTATTTAAAAACATTAAACATTCCTACTGCTACAGCTAATATAACAAAACGCGGGCCTAAGTAAAATAACAAACTAAAATCTTTTAATTTAATACGTTTTCTTCCTAACATAGCTGTCTAGGGGTGTCGACAAATATCATCAAACCTTCCCCCAAAAAGAGGTTTATACGCCTGAACAGTAAAAAAACACTCACATAGAGAAGTCTCGCGTCCTTGGAACGCCTTCCAACGTCGTGGGACCTACCTTATTTATCTGCGTTGTCCTCTTCTTCACTTCCATGTAGTCCCTCGTATTCCCTCCGTTGCACAGCGTTTCATTTGGAACATCTAGCTGGACAAAATTGATTATTGATTTTGCTGGAATTGTTTACCTGATTTGCTAGAGGGAAACTTCATTGTCCCGATTCCAATAATTGTATTGCACTAATTTCAGTCACTGATAAGATACCAAGTGAGAAATAAAATAAATGATAAGTAAATTGTTGCTTGGTTACAATTTTATCATTTACAGAATAACTTATATGTCAGTGAGTTTTAAGTTTTTAAAAAATATTAATGATGGATTTAGAAGTTAAAGGTATGCCCTTTCTTATTTTATTATGAATTTGAATGTAGATGTCACAAAATATTTTTAAACAATAACAATTTGATATAGTTAATTTTTTTGTCAATTTTCAATGTTCATACGACCAGAAAGTACATGTCAACGCGTGTCACCGGTCTGCAATTTAGTTATATGATACCTACAACTGTCAACTTTCAAACCATGATGATATTTAAGTGCAGACTTCTGCATAACTATTTTTTTTCATTGGAATCGTACCAACGCGTTGGTACGATTCCAATGGGTCCGGGACAAAACGCCGAATGCCCAAAACGTCGACTCGATATTTCGCCCAAAACGCGGACTCCCATTCCGCCGACCATGTCCAAAACGCTGAATGGTGTTGATGACCAAAACTCCGACTCGTGCCCAAAACGCCGAATGGCGCTGAACGACGTCACATCGTTCGTGAACATGGCGTCGGAGCCGAATCTAAATTTGTATTTGGCCCAAAACGCCGACTGTACATCGATTCGGCGTTTTGGCCATTCGGCAAAATGTCCACGAACGCACCTATGAGCCTTGTCCAAAACGCCGACCGCAAAGCGAGTCGGCGTTTTGGTCATTCGGCGAAATGTCCTATAATAACGCAAGTACGAGCCTCGTCGAAAACGCCGACCACAACCCAAGTCGGAGTTTTGATCACTGGGCTACTATCGATGAGAACAATTTAAACAAAATCGTTTGAGCCGACTTTGATTTATAAATTATTAGAAATTTACTTCTATTTTTATTAATTTCTTATTTTTGTTTTGACCGGTAGGTACATTTTTGGCACCACATTTTAAAACACCGCGTACCTATATATTAAATACGGAGTGTATTAAAAATGGCGGATAATATTTACACGCTTCTACGTTCAAAACCGAGCAAAAAACTCTAGTACCAATTTGGTCTTAGACGAAGAGTTTTTAAATTATTACCAATTGAAGGTTTTTTAATTTGGCAACGCATCGCGGACTTAACTGTGATTCTGATCACTTTTTAGTAATGATCAAAATTAAGCAAATCTTAGAGGCAGTAGTAAGAGAACCGAAAACGAACCAAAGGAAATGGGATACTGCAAAACTGAACAACAAAGAAATCAAGTTAGAATACCAAAAACGAATTAAGGAAAACCTTAAAAAACAGGTAGTACCGAACGAGATAGACAAAGTGTGGGAGAAAATGATTAAAGCAACACAAGATGCGGCAAAAGAAACACTGGGCTATAAAAAATGGGAAAACAAGAGTGCAGAATGGTTCGATCAGGAATGCAGAGATAACATAGAGAAGAAAAACAAAATTACGCAAAAGATGCTACAGAAAGACACAGAAGAAAATAAAAGAGAATACGCAGCATTAAGAAGAGAGGCAACAAAGACATGCCGGAAAAAGAAAAGGGAAATGTATAACCAGCAAATACAAAAAATAGAGGAATATAACCAACGCAACAGAGCAAGAAAATTTTATAAAGAAATAAAATCCTACAATATGCCTACCAAGCAGCAAACATATGCATGTAAAAGCAAAGATGGCGAGATATTATCTGAAAAAACAGATAATTGAACAGGTGGAAAGAACATTTCTACAGCTTAGTAAATGATGCAGAGGAAGAGATGTGGGAGGAAGCGAATGAAGGAGTGCGACAGATATATGAGAGAAAGAGCCAGGAAGATGAATATCCAACACTAGAAGAGGTGTGCATGGTTATAAATAAAATTAAAAACAACAAAGCTGCAGGAGAAGATGGAATAGTAGGCGAACTAATAAAAAACGGAGGTGAGGAACTACACATCCAAATGCACCAACTAATCCAATTAATATGGAATGATGAAAAAATGCCGGCAAACTGGAAGTGTGGCGTAATAGTATCTCTTTTCAAAAAAGGTGACAAGCATATCGCATATGTGCGACAATTACCGAGGAATAACTCTGCTTAACGTATGCTACAAGGTACTCTCGTGCGTGATCCATAACCGGCTGGCAACATATACTTAAAAGCAATCGGGGGACTATCAAAACGGTTTTAGGCCGGGCAGATCTACCACAGTGAGGCAAATTTTTGAAAAATCTCTTGAATATAACATAGAATTGCATAACCTTTTTATCGACTTTAGGCAAGCCTTCGGTAAGGTGAGAAGAAGTAAGATCATGCAGATATTAAAGGAACTACAGATATCAGATAAGCTATGCAGGATAGTACTGATGACGTTGCATGGCTCCAGAGCGATGGTGACAATTCAACAAGAACATTCCGACATATTTCAAATAAACACAGGTGTAAGGCAAGGTGACGCACTATCCGCAATGATATTCAACCTAATACTGGAGGCAGTAATATGAAAAACAAATGTAGCGGGTAATATTAAGACAAAGATGGTTCAGATCAGTGCTTACGCGGACGACCTGGTTATTATTAGCAGATGGCTAAAAGAGCTCAAAGAGGTGTTTAAGAAACTGGAAAAGGCTGCAGCAGAGGTGGGGTTACGCGTAAATGAAGAAAAGACAAAATACATGCAATTAAAAACGGGAGAATATCACCTGCGGGACCTAAAAATAGGCAAATACATATTTAAGGAGGTAGTTGAATTTATACAGGGTGTCCTTTAAATACCTTAAAAGCTTCAGGTAGCACTCTTCTGTAAGAAATACAGTCCTCAAAAACACTAACACGAACTTCCTATAGTGCTTAGTTTCCTCACACGAGACACTTAAAGAATATTATACTTGGCAACGTTGACGATGTCTTTGCATTTATGGAGAATTTAATTAGTAGGCCGACATTACATGAAGCAAAATCGAGATGTCCAAAAATTACGTTTTTATCATTTAAATTTTTAAATTACATAATATTCATTTATCATTTTTAACCGCGTCTGGTAAAAAGAGGTAATAAATAAACTGAATGACAGTGATGTTGATTTAAAAATTAGACTGTTCATTATTACTCTTATCTGATATTTTTTAAATTGTTTGAATCATTCTGCCAATGCAAACTATTCTGCTGGATTTTAAATAATAAAACCAAAATCATTATGCACAACCCTTTTTGTATTTTATTAATTTACAAATTGTTCAAAATTTCTGCCTCCAACTTCGTGGCATTTCATTGCCCTTGTAATAATGGATAATTGGACACGCCGCAGCATGTCTTCGTTTATGGTTGTCGCCGCCTCACCTATACGCTGTAGGTACCAAATCTTCGTAATTTTCAACAGGCGTCAAATATACCAAGTTTTTCAAATTACCCCACAAAAAGAAATCAAGTGGCGTCAAATCGGGACTTCGTGGAGGCCAGGCTACCCTACTTCCGCGACATATCCATTTTCGTGGATAATTTTCGTGAAACCATTACCTAACTCTAGCAGCGTAGTGACTTGGAGCTCCGTCTTGTTGCATCCACATATCCCGACGAACTTGCAAAGGAACATCTTCTAATAAAGGTGGAAGGTCGTTATTTAAGAAATTTAAGTAGTTCTCAGCATTTAATCGGTTAGGTAGTACAAAAGGCCCAAGGAGTTTATTATCTACGATTCCTGCCCAAACATTCACTGAAAACCGAACTTGATAATTTCCGTGGTGCAGAGCATGAGGATTTTCATGTGCCCAGATATGTTGGTTGTGAGAGTTAAAGATGCCATTTCTCGTAAATGTCGCTTCGTCTGTCCACAGAATGTTGTTTACAAATCACCATTTCCTCTATGTTTTTCTAATAACCAATCGCAAAAGCTAACACGTTTCTCGTAATCTTCCTCTAATAAATGCTGCACTCTTACTTTATGGAACGGATAAAGTAGATCTTCCTTCAAGATGTTATAAACGGTGGTCTTGGAGGCACCAACAACTCTAGAAAGAGCACGCACGCTAGTACCCGGATCATCTGTTACAAGTTCCAGTACCTCCTCTTCTAAATTTCCGTTTCTCTAACATATCTTGGTCGGCCTCTATCAGCATTGGGAGCAGGACGGATATTTCCTGTTTCTCTAAGCCTTTGATTTGTAGCCCGAATTACCACATGGCTGGGTTGTCTCCTATTCGGAAAACGCTCGGCGTAAATCCTAGCAGCTTGATTGCAGTTTCCGTGGCACTCCCCAAGAACCCAAATCATGTCAACGTACTCGTTTGTGTCGTACTCCATAGGAAATAAATGCAAATAACCCAATAACAAAACAGGAACCAAAGCAACAAAATGAATGAAAGAAACAAAGTGAATGAATACAGAAAAACGCAAATAAACTCACAACGAACCAGGAACTGAAGGAAAATGACAATGCAAACGTCCCGATAAGTAAATCAAAGATTTTGACAAATGTCGAAAAACAAATTTTCTACTTTTCATCACAATACCATGGCCTTGCACTGTTGTCAAATGTAGTATTTACGAAATTTATCATTTTTAACAGTACTTTCAGAAGAGCAACTAGAGCGTCAACTCAATATTAATCTTTACATAATCAAGTGGCAGTCAGTCACTTATCGGCAGATACGTGCAACATTAAAGTTCTTGTTATTGTTTCCATGAAATTCTGTTTTAAAGATATGAACTTTAACACTCTCGTACAAGAAAACTAAGCTCCAAATACCTACTTTTTTTTGAAGATTTGTATTAACTATTCATAAAGGAAAAATTCTACCTGAAGATTTTAAGGCATTTAAAGGACACCCTGTATATGTCAGGTATTTGACAGTTTATTTGTTTTTCTAATAATTTTTTTAATTTAATACTAAGTAATTAGTTAATTAACAACAATTGGGGACAATCAGCAACACAAAAAACAAAATACTTATTCTATCATCTCTAATTAACTAGAAAAATGTTCACATTGCGTGGCAACTAAATATACCCTTAGATTTTATGACCGCTCGAATTCGGTTGGACATTGACTCAACTAAGGATCTGCACTTTTCAGGAGTAAATCCGTTCCAAATTTGCTCTATTTTGGCTCTAAGTTCCGGTAATGTCCGTTGTGGGTTGTTCCTCAATGTTTGTTTCATTTTAAGCCACACTGTTTCAATGACATTGAGGTCAGGACTGTTGGAAGGCCAAGAAAGAACATTTACGTTGTGGTCGCCAAACCACTTTTTTGTGGTTTTGGTCGTTTGACAGGGCGCTCCATCCTGCTAAAAAAAGTAATTTTCGCCAACATTTAACTTGGCGATACTCGGTAGTAGACTGTTTTCCAATATTTGTTGATATTTCGCGGCATTCACGGTACCATCAATAAATTCAAAGCATGCTAATCCTGAAGCTGCCATGCAGCCTCAAATCATCACTCCTGTAGGAAATTTTACCGTACGTTTTAGGCAATCCTTGCGGAAAGCCTCATGTTTGGTACGAATCACGCGTTTGCGGTGATCACCAACACACATACGTCGAATTTTGATTCGTCACTGAAAATTACTCTGAACGAATCTTCTACCGACCAAGATAGTTTAGATTTTGCTCATGCAAGCCTGGTTTTCTTCCGTTTTTCCGTCAACAGTGGCTTTTCCTTTGCCTATAAGAAAACAATTTTGTTTAAAATTACACTTTTAAATTGTTACTTGTAATTCAACCTTATAAAACTTGAGTCCACTTTTATGAATCCGCCGGCGACAGTATTCCCTTGATAGATTTAATCCAGTTTCGTGATTCCATTCAGCCGTAATTTGCCTTACACTATTTCTTCGGACTTTTTTGCATAGTTTTACTAACTGGCTCTTATTCCTGTCAGAAACTATTTTTGGACGACCCGGACTTTTACGTTTTTTATCTAGGATATTTCCCGTTTCTCCATAATGCTTAATTATATTCCACACTGTAGTTATAGAAATATTATGTTCATCCGCCACTTCACGTATTGTTTTATTGCAGCAATAATTTTTAAGCACTAGCTCACGAATTTTTGAACTTGTAGAGATACCACGCGCCATTTTGTTCAATAAACGCAGCGATTCACTCAATACGATATACGTATAAATATCAATCCGACGCCGAGTATACAAACGATGTGACGTCGTTTAGTGCCGTTCGGCGTTTTGGACATGGTCGGCGGAATAGGAGTCGGCGTTTTGCACAAATTATCGATTCGGTGTTTTGGGCATTCGGCGTTTTGGGCAGTCCCCATTTATTTTTTCAAATCTCTAATATTTTTTTGAAATTGGGTGCCAGTTCAAATGTGTAACGGCGTTTTTGTACCCATATATCAATACTGGTATACAAATTTCATGTAAACATGATGCCTTGCTTACAAGACTTTTAAAGTGCTTGTCCTGTTATCATACCAATAATATTAAATGTGATGAAATATCGTTAAAAAGTAAAATGGCATTTCTTATTTTGTGCCCACAACTGTGTTTGTACTTATAAAAATTTGGAAATACTGGTGTGATAATTTTAATTCAGCTATTTAAAACTAGCAGTAGTACAATCTCTTAAGAAAATAGTATAAAGCAGATGTACAGATGAATGCAAAAAATTTGGGACGCTTTTTAAAAGCAGGCTTAGATTTGATGACAAATGAGCTAGCAAGTAGACCACTGAGGCGGGCACAAAACCATGTTTACGAAATAAAATATTACTGCCCCGAATTATGTGCATTTAAATGTACCATGAAATAAAATACAATATTTTAATAAAACAAAAGTATTTCAAACAATATTTTAATTTATGTGTTATTGTTTACTCAATATCAGTTGCATATTTACCTACTAATCTCTCTTTAATTTCAGAATCTTGTATTTGGCATCTTGCTGGCAAATAATCAGTTAATCGCGCTGGTTCGCATGAAGAAGTATTGCATTCATCCTCACGACTTACACCTCATTTTTAATTTAGTTCAGGCTTCGGAAAGTTTAAAAACCGCCGAAATCTGGACACCATTGTGTTTGCCGCGATTTGATGCAAGCGGCTTCTTGTACGGCCACGTGTCTTACTTAGCAGAAGATTGCCAAGCATGTCTGCTCTTACTCACCGTAGAACGAGATGCCTTCTTTTCTTTGAGCGAGGCCAAGCAACGCATCGTAGAGCGCTTAAGGAGAGGAAATTGTCTAGAAGCTATCAACGAATCTTTGGCTACCAAAGAGGAGACTTGCATGGAAGTTGGCTTTCCTGAGCTCCGCCATTACTTGTACAAGTGCAAATCTACGGCACAATTCCACCAACCCTGCATAAGTGCCCCTTACAGTGCAGACTCCAGTCGTTTATTGGATTTGTATCGTCGGGCACACTACAGACTTCACTGTCCTACCAGGCCACTTAAGTTGCTGTTTGAACGTAGCACGGAAGACGCATTGCTAGCCTGGGACACCCGAGGCTTTGAATTGTATGCAGTCTTGGAGCCACTTACCGATACCAGCAATGCAATTGCAACTGTAGGACGTTTACTGAATTGGATAAAGAAGCGCGAGGATAAACTGTTTCAGCTCAATGCGCCTACCTTTTAAGGAATATATAATTAATTAGTTTAGGCAGCCAATCTGTATATTATGTACATATAAGTTACCGTTCTGTATATTTATTGAACTGTTATGTGATACCGATAATCATTAATAATTTGTAATAGAAAATACACAATTTTTGTTTCAGTAAAGTTAACTAAAATTAATTTATAAAAAGGTTTAATGATGGCGGTCCCTGTCCCTCTTACGATCATCTTCTTTTCTGCGGTCTCTATCTCTTCGATCTTTATCCTTTTCCCTGTCTCGGTCCCTATCTCTGTGTTTAGTTCTGTCTTTTTCACGATGTTTCTCTCGCTCACGGTCTCTGGAACGGCTGCGTTCACGTTTTCTCTCTCGATGTCTGTCTTTCTCTTCACGTTTGGGTGGTTCCTCAACAGCATGCTTATTATCCTCTTCCAGTTCCATATCTTCATCCAAATCGTCTTCCAGAGCAGATACCTTCGCTTCTATTTCATTATTTTCTTCCAGCACGTACCGTTTTTGAACTCTTGGCAGGATCACGTCGCACACCTAAAATAAAATCTTCATAAACCACCTTGCTTAACATGTATTAACGCTAGTATACCCTTTCCTCTCTTAGGAGTTCATCAATAAATTCATCCATGTGAACTAGCTCAAATTGTGCTTGTCGATTTTGCCTGCGTAACTTTCTATTATCGTTATACAAAGGTTCCAGGTATTTATAACAATCTAATGAGGATCCAGTAAGACGCATGTAATAGGCTCCAAGAGCACGCACATACTTGAATTCTTCATTTTTAATAAATTCCACTACAATATCTTTTTCTGGCTGAATTTGTAACATTTTCAGAATCAGACACAAAAATGGGGTAGGCTTAATGTTGCCACCATATACTCCACCTATAAAACGTAACTCCATAGCTCTATCTACTAGAAGTTCTGCGGTCAGTGCGAAACATTCTTCTTTCCAATATTTAGAGTCGTATATGCGAGACCGAATTATCTTTTCTACCAAGTATTGAGGATTAGTTCCGTGAACGGATTTCGCATCTTTAACTGTCCTATTAGCCATTTTTTACAAGTCTCTACTACCAAATTGGAAAACTGTTTCAGAAAGAATGATTGTATTGTTTTGATATAACCTAACCTAGTTTTCTTTACTTAGCTACGACCCCTGCAAAAAATAATTATTAAATTTAATGAAGCATAATTTGTTTGTATGATAGAACTCACACTTCAATTATTTTGGCAATTAAAATATATTTGCAAACAATAAGAAAACTTCATAATCACGTTAAACTAAGTTAAACTACAAACGTTATTGATCCGTGACAGGATCAGGGCTGCCAATGCACAAATCTGATTTTACCCACCTGTATAACGAAATTCCCCAAAATCCCGGAAAATTACCCGCGAAATTCAAAAACCTTCATAGGAAAAAAAGAATAAAAAAATTGCCAATTAAACATTCTTTATTTATTTTTACTCCAAATATTACAGTTTAACATTTTTTATCTGGTTCAAATGATAAGAGACCCTTACATTTTTTAATACCCTGCTTACTATACAGTGCTTCCCGAAAGTAACGGATAAATTCTACAAAATCGTTGAGAAAAATATTTCAAAAAAATGCTCGGGCACGTCGATTTTTATTTTAAAATTATCATTTAGAGATGTAATTTTTAACCCCCCCCCATCCCTCAACCCCTAAGCGCTAGCAATTCCAACTTTAAAATTTCAAATAACAAAGTATCTTTTCTGATACCTCATCTGATAGCTTTCTTTATGTTGAATACAATAAAAGAAAGGTTTTCAAAATCGATTGATAAATAACGGAGATATTTACCAAAATGTATTCAAATGAAAGTGCCAATATTCGAGCAGGCGTTGATACGGCTCTAGCAATGAGTGGTAAAAACAATTGAAGTTTATCGTTCTCAGTACATTTTAATGTTTTAAGTGTTTATGTTGTATTTTTAAGTTTGGATGAAAAATTTTTTTAATTTTGATGAGAAAATGTCTTAATTTCTCAAAACCCATCGCAATGTTTACAGGACGTACTGAGAACATAAACTTCAATTGTTTTTAGAAAGGGTACTTTGCTGTTTGAATTTTTAAAGTTGGAGTTGCTAGCGCTTAAGGGTTGACGGGTGGGGGCTGAAAATTACATCTCTAAATGATAATTTAAGAATAAAAATCGACGTGTCCGAGCATTTGTTTGAAATATTTTTCTCAACAATTTTATACTTTCGGGAAGCACTGTATATTAAGGATGCTATAGTTGCAGTATATTGGGACGATATGCCCGCCAATCTAAAAAATTTAGAAGAATAAAATGAATTTTATGTACGTTCACACGGGTACAGCTGCACAACAAACAATGATAAAACGGTTTATGGCGTTTACGCAAGCTTGCTATCGCTCGAATGTTAGTAGAGGAAGAACGAGAGTTCTGGAGCCTCCCGAGGTCACCCCCCACCAACCACTTTCAAGGTTAGTCTATTTTAATGTCATGGTCACTTGCGTCAAGGTCAGACCACTTTAAAATATTATGGTCAGGCTATTAATATATAATGTTAAGGTCAAACTTATTAATAGAAATAGAACACAGGTCATGATGTATAATAAAAAGTATTTATTTAAACAAAGTTGCATTACCGTCGGAATCACTGGTGAATATATAATCACATATAAAATACTATGTGAAAATGTAGTAAATAAATGCTTGCAAATATAGACATAATACCTACCACAATAGTATAGACTCTTATGCTCTTATTGCTTACTCTCTACAAATTTATGAATAGCTTTGTGATTAAC
>JABXWE010008719.1:0-36505 GCA_014611495.1 Limonius californicus | reverse complement strand
TAAAACGACAAATGTCAGATGTCAAATATACATAACCACAAACTCTATCAGAAATTTTGAATTTCTACATAACAAGTATCTCAAAGTAGATAAAATAGTATATTATACTCGTTTCATAACGGGCATTGTAGCACTTGTTCCATTGGAGCACTCCTCGCTACGCTCGTCGTGCCCCAAACCCACGCGTGCTACAATAAGCCCGTTATGAAACTCGTATAATAATATACTATTTTAATTTTATGACTTATTTATTTATATTAATAGTAATATTTTCACTGTCACTGTCCTTTTTTTGTTCTTCTTATTTAAAAATGTTTCTCTACGACTATAATATAATGTATTCGTTACATATACCTTTTTAGTTGAAGAATGATAGATATTCTCCATTTCCGTTGGATTCTGTAAAAAACGGTGGGATAATGAATCATTATTCAACGATTTTTTGCGGTACCGGAAGTGAGTGGGCGTGGCATGTTAGCGCTTGGGATGTCACTTTTTTTTTTGAAGTAACCGTCAAAAACAGTTTTTAATTTTCGTATTCGTTAAAACAGTAAGAACTAAAAGTCGTAGAGAAAGTATAGTCTCCTACTCGTGTAGAATAGCTATTATTAACTCGGATGATTCTGTCACTCGCCTTCGGCTCGTGACAGAATTTTCATCCTCGTGAATAATAGCTGTCATTCTACACTCGTTGAAGAATATACTATTACAATCCCGTCGTAGAAATAACACAATACTAAAATTGACATCGAAAACAATTGAATCTTTTTAAATTGTTATTTCCAATGTAGATTGTACATCTACAACAACATCGCATTCAAGTCTACCACTTAATCTAACACCTATATTTATAGCTCTACCAGTATGTTATATAGTTGCATCGTCATATAAATTGTTATAAAAATTGTTATTATTTAGTACTCGTGGACAAAGTACAGTATAGCACTTGCTATAATGGCTATTATTACCTCGGATAATTTCAAAACTCGATCGCTTCGCTCCCTCGTGTTGCAACTGTTATCCTCGGTACTAATAGCATCAATTATAGCGTCGTGTATAATGCACTATTATTATTCACTAAACATACTTTATAACAGGTACCTACTGCCTACAATGTACTTAACTGAGCTAAAATTTTATGTTAATCATAATCTCGGATTTTCCGCAATTTTATCTATAACTTTCACATTACTCAATACTCGACGCAACTGAATAATACATTGATCAACTGACGCCAATCTGTCTCGTGTATTACGGATTCTGAAAGTTTGTAGTAGCGTTAGGTACCATCGCGAATTGCCGTAGATTCCGCTACGGTAATAGATTTGCAGCCGTAGGCCGTAGATTTTTTAATAATCTTGTCCAATTGCTGAAGAAATGGCAACACTAGTTAGGTACAACGCTACTAGAAGCTTTCAGAATCCAGAGCCGTCTGGCGTCTTCGAGTGCAAGGAGAATAACGGCGAACGGTGAAATAGTTCTGAGAGTGCTCTTGCTACTAGTCAAAATTCACTAACCGTTCTGGCTTTCTTCAAACTGATACTGAATTGATATGTCTGTCTGTGTGGCGGGACTGTTTGCGAATTTTCTTCGGATGGCGGGGGGGTAGGGGGTCACTGCCCCATCCCAACTTTTCTGCTACATTCACCATCAAATCACCACCTTCTTTTTGTTTCTCCATTCTCTACTACTAATAATCTTATCCATTTTTCCTCATTCACCTCGTTTTTCCTTCAGTTTCTAACATTCAGCCCAAACTCAAACCTCGTTGTTCCTCTAACTTTCATAGAAAATCAAATACCTATATAAAGACGAAGAAAACATTTATGACATCTATATGGCGTCACGTTTGGAGATTAGACAGAAACATAACCTCATTTTCAAGCAGGATTAATATATAAGCAATGCTTTTAACACAAGTTGCTGATGAACTTATGTATCTTTAATTCTCCAAGCATGCCGTCAGGGTGCTACCATGGGCATAACAAATTACGCATATACGTTACGTGAATTTGTTCGACAGTTTAATAAAACAATGCACGGAACCTAACCTTCACGTACTGCGCGCGCCAAACTGAAAACCATGTGCTTTTGTTTCTGGGTGCGTCAAGCTTGGCAAATGCGTGGTTATACTTTTATCTACTCTCCAAATGTAACATTGCACCCTCACTCTCATCTTTACCTCTAAGTTTTTATATTTAAACCCACCTTGTTTAAAAATGAACACATTTCAGAAAGTCAAAGAACTGACCTACATGCACAGTGAAGGCATCATGGCGGGCGAGCTGAAACATGGGCCTCTGGCTCTAGTGGACCACGCCATGCCCATCTTGATGATCGTGATGCGCGATCCCGTTTACACCAAATGCATGAACGCATTACAGCAGGTAAAAGCAAGAAAGTTCCGAATTTGGGACAACTTTACCAAGAAATTCTTTTAGGTTGTGGCACGCGAAGGAAGGCCAATTATAATCTGCGAGGAGGGGGATACTGAGACTATAAACTTCCAAACATCCAGAGTACTGGAAGTGCCACGCACGGTTGACTGCCTCCAGGGTATCCTGACCGTCATCCCAATGCAACTGCTTAGCTTCCACATTGCTGTACTTCGCGGATGCAACGTCGACTGTCCCAGGAACCTTGCGAAGAGCGTTACGGTTGAATAATACGGTAAGAAAATGACTTTATGTAGTCGGTGCTATGGATGGTAACTGTATTTTTTAGTCTCCGTAATATAACTTATTCTTCTGTTTTAGGTACAGTCTATGATAAATTTGCAACTGGAATACCACTGCCGTTTGATAATATAAGCAACTGCTGTCCATAATGTTTATATTCAAAGTAACATAGGCTAGGTTATAACCTTAAAGGTATTGAAACTGGGTCAAGGTGGTCGATAGATGTAATTATCTTTAATCGAATGTATGGATCTAACTGAAAGTCTGTAAATAAGTTTTGCCTAGCTGCTTTGAATGGTCTTGTAGTCCCAGTGCGAGTTGCGGGCCCACCTATAACTCACACAAAATTTGTATTTAATAATCAACTTTATAGTATTTTATTGTAATGATTCAATAATTATATATGAGAATGTTTTATCATCATCTTGGAGTGTATTATTATAATACTGATCATTTTGTTTCCATTTTTTAACTACATTTAGACGAAGCACATCATGTATGAGGGTCCACTGTTATCAGTTTTGCAAGAATTAACGGGCTTATATTGCAAATATTCCTTATTACATACTCATTAGGCTTGTAAAATGGTATTTTACTAACCTGATAACGATTTTTTACTTCCTCATCAAATACACGGTGTGGAATTGTATACTTATTATCTTAGGTAATAAATTAGTGTCGTTGTAATAAGAATTTGTACAGTTAAAATGTATCGAAATTATTTCAAATTGTTTCATTTATGATGTTCCTATATGTTGTGTTGAATATAATATATTTTTTGTTGCTTTGGCAAATTTTAAAACAATAAATCTCTATTCTTTTATAGGGCTCTTTGTTTTATTTACTAGGGTTTAACATTTTTATGGCTACTACAGTTGCTTAAATTGTTTTAACAGGGCTAGTAGGGTGTGCGGGAATTGAACCTGCAATGGAAAGAATTTGTCAAAAAGCTAAAAGTTTTAATAACTACGTATATTGCCAATAATAAATTTAAGGGTATCTTAAAAAATTCAGTTGCACCACAACGGGACGATCATTGATCTGAATCCTGGTTCTGCAATGGATATTTTATTATTACATATTATTAATACTGGAAACCTTTAATGGTGCAAACAAGATTTGGTTTGAACTGATAAAAATTCAATTTATTTATAACCAACCAAAGATGTTGTAGATTAGGCATACACAAGCCATTGTGAAGCTACTTAGGGACACCAAATATAGCGAAAATAATGCACATAACTGATTTTCTTCTTTAAAGAGTTGTAGCATCCATTTGCATCCAATGTACCATTTAATGACACAAAGTTTTATCACTAAATTATAAATTTAAACTTAAGGCGTGTGTGACACGGCACATAATTTTGCAAAATTCTGTCGGTGAGTATGCGTAAATAGATGCAAATTATGGTGACATCTATGAGAAAATTGTCAAAATGGTCACGAAACTGTCAATAATGTAGAAATCTATCAAGGTTTAATAATAATTGTTTACTTTTGTTTACATAACCTCGAATGTTGTTTATCTTTTCGTGGCTTGTATTATTTTTGCGTTTCGGGACGGTTGTTTTTGTTATAAGTTATAGTAAGTTTGTGTAGAATGGCCAGCGTTGAGAGATTTTAGGTGGTACACGTGATAAAAAACATTTATGTACGTCTTTGTCCTCTGTAATCATTGATTTGGCGTTGTTTCTGAACAAAATTCTATAGACTTTAGAGCACGAGCTACAGAATTTTGAACACAATTTTGTACAAAATTCCGTCTGTGAGCATGCGCAAATAGGAACAAATTAAATTGACATCTATGAGAAAACTGTCAAAATAATCATGTGACTGTCGATAAAGCAGAAATCTATCAAGGTATAATAAATAATAAGTGTTTACTTTTGTTTACATAACCTCGAATGTTGGTTATCTTTTCCTATTATTTTTGCATTTTCAGGAAGGTTATTTTTTGTTTATAAGTAACATTAAGTTTGTGTAGAATGGCTAGCGTTGAGAGGTTTTAGGTGGTACAGGTTGTAAAACATTTACTTCTTTGCCCTCTGTGATCATTGATGAAGGCTAGAAAGTGCTCGTTTGCGCATCGATTTGACGTTGTTTCTGTACAAAATTCTGTAGAGTTTAGAACATGAATCTACAGAATTTTGTACAAAATTTTGAACAAAATTTTGCTGTATGACACGACACAGAATTTTGTAAAAACACTTTGAATAAAATTTTGTATAAAATTCTGTGCCGTATCATACAGGCTTAATAATAATAAAAGTACATATTTAGAAACTTGGTTGCTGACGTGGTTGTATTCTGACTTGGCGTCACAAAATAGTATAGTCGGTATTCTACAATTAAAATGTATTTAACTGAGCCCAGTTTGCAACCACCCATACATAAAGGCATTGTAGTGGTTTACTTTGTAAATAGTAAACAATGACAAAGAAAAAAAAATTGCACAATAAAGGCACAATTCCAGAAAGATTTGTAAGAATATTTGTTTGTAAAAATTATACTAGTAAAATACACTTATCTAAAACATTTTAATTCATTTTTAGCTAGTAGCACAAATATTAGATAAAAATTGATTTTGTATACAATTTCATTTTACTAAAATTAAAGCAAGAGCAACTTGTTTTATTCTAAATGTTTAATTTCAGTGTAATACAATATAAAAAAATAATTATATTTAATATTGTTCTTAATATCATAATAGCTGCCATGAAAAAAATCGTAAAACATTAAAATCTAGACCTAAATGTCGCATAAATACAATATATAATTAATATTATGGCATTAATATATATCTTAAAACAATTTTGAATTTTTTGGGAAAGTACCCGACTTTCATTTGTTTATACGCGTCAGCATCTAACAATCGTTCCAGAAGCGCCGTGGAAACGAGCTAACCATATTGATCTTTTAGGTTATATCCCGGAGGAACGAGTTATAGTAGTCCAAGCGTCTAGCGTAGAGCGAACTGGCCGAGCTGCGCCGAGCCTGGCCGATCATAGGTGCGACTTGAAATTTTGAAAAAACTCCGCACCCTTCCGTGCGACCATAAGCGGCGTTAGGGCGACCGTTTTTTCGCGCATCCCTTGCGGGCGACAACCGTGCAAAGATGTTGCATACGGGGCGATAATTTTGCGGGCCCGACCCGGTGGATTTTGCGCATGTAGCAATCGAACGTTAGTTGAGAGAGCAAGAGATATACAGTAGGTTTTAGCTGGCACTGCAGTAGTTGCTATGGCGGCGCCTTTGGCCTGTACCCGTTTTAGCGACAATTATGAGTTAAAGGAAGAATTGGGCAAGTAAGTAAAATCCTTTTTGTGTCCACCTTGGTGTGTTTAGTCGCGAAAATAGTCCGGGATCGGGCCACGCGGAAATTCGGGAGTGACAGCGCTAATGGACGATTCTCGACGCAAAAATATTTCAAAACAGAATATACGAAAATAAACTCGATTTTCCGCCGTGTTGTGTAAGTTTTGTGTGCCGGGGGTTCCGGTGGTGCCGCCCGGCCGCCAGCGGCGCCCCGGGGGGCCTCGGCCGCGATTTCGGACCATTTTTGAGTATCTGCATTGCCCGAGAAAATCAATATAGAGACGGCTCTGCCCTGAACGAATGACAGGTGGTTGTCTTTAAAATTTCATAATTAACAGTAACAGTGCCTTATTTTGGGCTGCTCGTGTCGTTTTGTCCTATCGATTGATCGCGGCCAACCCAGACGCGTCCCGAGACTGCTTTTGAATAATAACGCCGATAATAAACCAATAACATTCCCTATTAACCATTGTTTCGTTATCAACTTTTTTTTTATTAGCTCGTAAGGACGCACATTAGTGCACCTACCGCGCCGTGATACGCAGAATTTATTCATATTTGTTTGGCGTGTTTATTTTTACAGTGTGTCTGGCGCTACGCGTTATACATTATGTCATTTATTTTAGTATGTATAAAGCGAAAAGGAATTTTGGCCCATCGCGGCGAAGATTTTTCCGCCGCAAGATCCGGTTACCGATTTTTCCGGCTCCAGGGGAAACCCCCGAACGGAAGAAGCGGTGGAAAAACCCTATTTTTAACCTTTCGCTCCTTGCTTGTTATTATTGTCAATATCGCGGTAATATCAACAATATGTATATACAGGAGTGGGATTAACCATATGCCGCTGTTTACGTTCCGCGTTTTCTTCTATCCGTCCGCATTCTTCTCTTATAAGAAAAGTTGTTTCGAACTTATATACAAATAGACCAATACAAAAAGTTCGCTTTCATTAAACAATTATGTATAGAACAGGATGTTTTCTTTCTTGCTTTCAAACGCAATTCAATGGTACTTAAAATTTCGAAATATTCTAACTTTCCACTATACATGTGCGAAAAACTTTAACCACCTATAGCTGAGGTTATTTAACCTCTAAATTACCAGGTAATTTTTTTAATTCGGCGCCTTAGATGTATGGCGTTTAGAAGTTTTTTTAAATTACTTCACTAAAATGTGAATAACTTTAATGTTTCTTGTCCGATTTTGATGAAACTTTGTTGGTTTGGAACGCCAGCAGTCCAAGCTTGATTTCCAGTCGAAAGATATACAATTGGGTGTGAACAGTAGATGAAACCAAACCCACAAGAGAAAAATTTGTTTAAAAATTTGTAAAGTAGGGTTAATCTTAAAAACGAGATTGTTAACTTTCTGAATTAATAAGAAAAAGGTCCTTTTTTTTGATATTGAATTTAATATTTAATAGAGTTTTGAATAGAAATTGCAATTTAAATACATACAACCAATTTACAAATTTTTCAATTGTGTGTCAGATTTCATCCACTTTTAACACCCAACTGTACATTTTTTTGGTCGGAAATTAAGCTTGGACTGTTAGCTTTTCAAATCAACGAATTTGATCAAAATTGGACGCGCAACAAAAAAGTTATTCACATTTTAGTGAATTGGTGTAAAAAAACTTTGAAGCTCCATATTAATAAGGGCGCGGAATTAAAAAAATTAATATGTACGTGGTATAATATTCCGCATACGTTTAAAATCACCCTGTATAAACCGAAATAGTGTTTTTTAGAAACAATCCTGGGGGTGTTTTTTTTATTACAAAACCTCCCGGAAAATGAGCCTCTAAACATTATAAAGTTATTCCCGCAAAATGTTTCTTTCTCCCCTCACATATTATCATTTCCTCTCCGAAAACTGCCGAAGTATTTCAAAAAATTCTCGAAGATAAAAAATCATTACGTGTGTTATCGGCAAATTACCATTTCTTTTCGGAAAACGACCCACGGGCTTTGAAATATTCTTATTTAAAAAAAATCGTTGGTTTCGTTCATTCTTCTTTTCCACCGTTACAAATGCACCATTCTTAATTAAATCAACTTCAATTACTTAATTGAGCCATTTACATATCCTCTACAAACGCTGTAGTTGACAGTTATAATAAATGATAGGTGTCGAAATTAATAACTTTGGTACAATTTATTCTTCACGTATAAATCAGGATCCCTGAGAATTGAACCCCGAAACGTTTCAACAATGTTTTTCTGCCAACATTAATCCTGATTTTATCGATGAAGGCGAATTATAAAGCGTCAATTTCAGGAGTGGGATTAACGAAGTTTTTCCTGCATCCAATAAAGCTCCTGCAGCGAGCAGAAATTGCATAATGCTCGACTTTACAGGCCGTAAGAAGCAATTTCGAAATTGCATTTTGCTGAGGTGTTTGCCAGAGCCCGCTCAAAGCTTTTAGTGTTTGCGACCGGTAATATATCATTGCAGATGCACGAGCAATTATCCTTCCCAGTTCCTATTTCCGGCTAGTAAAAGCTTAACTAGATCCTTGTAACGAGGAAAGTCAATTACTTACATGTACATAAACCAGTGGCGTAGCCGCCCTCTTTTTGTAAATTTTCTTTCCGGTGACATCGTTAATAGGGATTATTTTTGCAATGGTAGTGGCAAGCCCTTAAAAATAAAATCACTGTCAGACAAAGGCCAAAAAGCATGTAGGCCGGTGCCGTTAATAAAGGATGATATCGCTGAAAGGGGGGTTGCACACTTGAATGAGCAGCTTAGAGGTTACGGGGCGAGATTTTGGGGTTGGAAAACGGCGAAATAAAGGCTATTTTAGTAACACCTGCTATATAATAATGCTACAGGGGCAAGGTGGCGAAAAATGGGCCACAGCCGACCGCGCTCACGTTTCCACTATCAAGATAAAAATGGGCATAACTTACTCTTTTGAGGCTGAAACAGAATTAATAGGCTGGTGCATGTTTGCTGCACCTAAGCAAATTTTAATAACAATTAAAAGCCCCATGCGGTGGCCTAACGGCAGTAATAAATACGGCTCGCGTGCGTATGTGATAAGAGGGCGATACCTGATAATAGCAACTATTAAAATTTAATTGCAGTGTTTGAAATGGTGCTCGTAAGCTCCGTTTCGCCCTCGTAATTCCAGTGCGTTCACTCTAGGGACCGAAACATACATTTATATACATATATATATATATATATATATTTTATAGGCTTAAAATCAGGAGTGGGATCGATAAGCGGCGCGAAGCACCATTTAAAATTTGTATACCAGGAAATGAAGTCTTAATTCTGTAAAACATTTTAGCTTTGTAGGTTATAAAGCATGGTCGACTGACAAATATTGCTTAGACTTGAAAATTAACCGCACACGATTTAATGGTAATTCCAAGGTCTTTCGTACTGTACATGTAAATTTTGCAGGCTTTGTAAAATGTAAGACATACTTAACAAACACATTTTTGAATAAAATACGTTTTCGAATTCAGTACGAGTTGATTTGAGCCATAGAAAACGAAACGCTTTAGTACAACAAATTCAGTTTTACCCGACGAGTGTTTTGGGAAAACAAAACAAGATGGTCAATTTCCGGTTTAAGCGGAAGTTACAGTTAATTACAGATAGACCAACTCAGTTGAAGCCGCGAAGTGCGTAAACAGGGAAGCGAAACAACACACGCCGAAGTGAGATGAAATCGACGTCACAGGGCAGTACACTTGGCGATAAAAACTTTCGTTCGGTGCGGTGGCTACCGCTACTATTGTAACGATATTGCAAGCGCGGAGTTCAAGTTTAGAATGGGCTCCGCCCCAATTAAGCCACCTTGCTTATTCCAAGGAATTAACGATATTGGTCAAGCTGTAATTGTTTAGTAGAACACCTGTATTTTTTAGGCTAATTTCATTGTATGGCATTTTCTCTATAAACAACTAATCTAACTATCAACCCAAAAGATAACAATAAACAATTTTCAAGGTGACACTAGCAATTCCGAAAATGTGAAATGGTTCTTGGTTTGTCTACTCTATCTACCCCCATTAGCATGTTACAAGCTGTGCGAATAAATTATTCAATAGGCCTTGAAATTTTGTATCTCAAATTTCATAAGCGGTTCCGAATAATTTGGACCGTAATCCCCATGGTTAGTTAAGTCCAGCGACCGCCATTTGGAAGTTAGAGGATTCCCGATACATTATTTGGCAAGCATTTGTATTCTCTATCGTAATGGGCATAAATATTTCAAAATTTATTATATGCAAACCACCTGTTGGAAAAATATCAGACTGTAAAACTATTAGTTCATCTACTGCCGAATCGCTTTTACAGCTTAACCAACCTAGCTGAAACCCTGGTCGCGAATTGTGCACAAGCATAGTAGCTTAAGTTAGGATGGAGCTCATTCTAAGCTTGAACTGCGCGCTTGCAATATCGGTACAGTCCGAGAAATAGTAGTAGTAGCATGTGAGTTTAAACATTGCATTTTAACTACAGCCACCGCACCAAAAGAAAGTTTCTATCACCGAGTGTACTAGGCATGCGACGTCGATCTTTCATCTCACTGCGGCATGTTTTGTTAGGTTTCCTAGTTTACGCATATCGTGGCGATTTCTGCTGAGTTGGTCGGTCTGTACTAAGTTGCAACGTCCACGAATAAATTATTTGGTAGATCTAAGTATTTTATATCATAGTTTGGTAATAGTATTCCGCATTTCACAGTCAGACCAGCTATTTTGAATATATTAGGCCATAAACATCTTGATTAAGTTACTCTCTTGAACTTAATTTTTAAGATAGGCGCGCGAATAAATTATTCGACCCGTAAATAACGATTAACAAACAGCTCTATCTGTTCGATCCTCCTTATTCAGTAGTCATTTGTATTTCCTCTCATGATCATCTTCCTTTAGCCATTTTCTACCCTTTGGCCTTCTTAAATTTTGCCATATTTCTCGCCGTTCTAATCCAATTTAGACCTAATGTCCTCTTCAGATTGTCACTCCACCTCATCACCTCACGCTACTTTTATTTTCCCATGGTCTCCACCTCAGGACATTACCACTCCATTTATTTTATTCCCTCGCTACGTGCCCTGCCCGGTTTATTTTTGTGAAGTCTCTCTTTGTACTATGTCTTGTATTTTCGTTCTCTCCCTTATCCAGGCTTCAATGTTTTCGTTTGCTGCGATAGTTCTAGCATTGTCCGTTGAGATTTTCAGTAGTTGGGCAAAAGGAAAGGAACATTAATGTAGGTGCATTCTCCACAAGAGGGCGGGCCGCTATAGAGGTTAGTCGGGTTCCGCACCGGAACCTAAGCTCCCCTTCAGCCAGTAATAGGAATGTAAAGCTAGGAAAGATCAAGAAAATTGGATAATTGAATTTTGTGGATGATACTGTCCCAGAATTTACCTGTGATTCAGGAAAACAATAACGGCCTGAGGGTTCAAACCCAAAAGCTCCCGAATGAGAGGTAAACGCTCTACCACTGACCTACCTTCGAGCCTAATCGAGCCCAGGTACTCTTAGCACCCTCTGCCTTGTAAGGGGATCCCCCTGCTGGGGACAGAGGGCCGGTTGTCTTTGGTTTCCAATCATCTCATGTAATTATTAAGGGTTTTGGTCGTAAAACACCACGCTTGCCGGGCGAATTGGTGAGGTTAGCATGTAACCGCCCATCTTGGGTCCTCTCAAAATATAGTAAAGTATTTTAGACACGCATAGGACATTAGAGAGTAGATGGAATCCATTGGCTGCAGCCTCCCAGTCCTTAACTCTGACTGGGTATTATAAGCACCAAAGAGTAGATGGAGATTCAGTGGGTTACAACTTAAGATGCTACGCCTTTATTCTGTACTACTTACAAAAAAAAAAGTAGTTGAATTGCAAAAACAACCTCGTAACTCCGCCGCTGTTTAGGTAGAAAATTAACAATTTGACAAATGTTAGCATCCCGGAAACTCAATCGAAGAAGGAGTAGATTAATTAATTTTATATTAATTTATAGGCGCCACCGACTTATAATTTACTAACATCGTCCGAGGTGTTAAATGGGAAGTTGCACCCCAAGATAGACAATCACTTATCTTTATATCTCCTATCTGTCCTTTATGTAGACTTAATTCCAATTAATTCGTCGTAAAAGAAAAGACAAGTTGCAACCAAATCTCTTTTTAATTGAAAAAAAAACCCACAATTCTAATACTTCGATACAAAGTAAAATAAATTAAAATAAATTAGTAGTCCCAATTTTACGTTCATGGAACTTAACATAACTAAACTTAAATTGGGCGAGACTCAAACAAGTTTAAGGACCTTTATTGCGCTACTAGAATAAAATACCATTAATTTTTAGCGCATTCATTAACGTAGGAGGCCTCCACGTAACTAATTCATGCGTGATCAGAACGATCAAAAAAGGAATGTTCAAGCTGTGAACTCTTGGAAACGCAATATCAACCCACTATCGGAGTACCCTGCATATAGGATTTATGTAAAATTGTTTCCCCTAATAGATGAAATATTATAATAGTATTTCTTATGTACACATATCCCCAATTAAAATCCCAATGACACAATTCGGTGACCCCAATTCAATTATTAAATTAATTCTTAAATAAAGATAATGAAATCGTAAACAACAAGGCAAGGTTATACAATTTTTAAAATATACGGTTTAAATGCAATTCCCTTTTTCAAGATGTGGCGGCAATCAGCGCGACCGTGCACCAGACTCCTATCTATGGCCCCAGGCGTCCACTCGGTTCGGGAAAAACCCTTCCCAAGGTTACTCGTCGATGACAGCGTATCAATTTGATCAATACGTATGAATGTAGAGTTTTTCTACTGTGTCGCCTTAATTTCGGGACGTCCAGCCGCACGAATTTTGCCAGTTGATGGACACTGGCATAACACCAAACAAAATCTTCTTGACCGGAGTAAATTGTATATTGGAAATAAATTCCTGGAGATTTGCTTCCCTTCAACTATGGGAAAAGCACCTGTGTGTAGTGACTCTCAAAGCGGAAAATGAATTCCCAATCGATACACGATTTAAAAGAAATAGCTCACTATTCACAATATACTTCCGGTAAGACCGACAGTACTCAACCCACTCTCTTAATTACCGAAAACTGTTTTTAGAATCTCCTCCCCCCCCCCCCCAACTTTCGCAACTCAAAACTCACTGCGTCGACTTGACAGGAACGTAACTTCAAAATACTAATAAGTCCTATAATCATGTGAATAACTAAATATGTAAAAAGGGTTGCTTCTTTTAGGCGCGGAAATCGTTACAAAGAACCTGTAATTGTGACGCCTAAATCCTTTTAAATACGAATAATTATTAGCTGGAAACTGTTTTTTTTTGTAATCTGATTTGTTCATATACACTGTTACATCCTGAGAAGCTTAATAGGTGATCTACAAGGATTGTGTACTTAGTATCTCTAGTAAAAGCACAATCCCTAGAAATGAAGTGCTATGCACTTCCCACGATATGGAGCTAGCAGTAAACAGTAGATAGATCACTTGTGTAACATACGTTATATGAACCCGACAGGCATAGGAGAAAAGCTATAACCAAAACGATATTCATTTGAAACAAAGAACTTCCGTGGGGTAGATTGTGAACAATTTGTAAACTGTTGCTTTATTGTTCGATTTGATAGTTTTTCGAATTCATTTTGAAAACATCTAAAATTCAGAAGTGGGATTAAAGTACTGCAGGGGAAATTTGTAAGGCTCGAAAAAGTATTTAGAATTCTCTTAGGTGTCAAAAATAATTCCAAGTGACTCATTTTTCCTCGGAAAGGTCAATTGCAACCGTAAAGGTGTGTGTTTTTCCCGAGCACTCAAAATAGTAAGAAATCAATGGATGATGTCACCCACTTCTTTAGTTATTGATACACTTCGTAGAAATTTTATTTTTGGAAAATCTGGACGCATAGCGAGTTATCGAATGTCGAGTTAAAAAGTGGATTTTAGAGAGCCTTGTCAGGTGTTTATTTTTCATCAATTTCTGATTTTACAAAGCGTGCCGGTTTCCGTTTAATCAATAACGGATTTATCTTAATACAAAGCCAAAGGACAAAATTTGGAGTTTTTTTTCACGAGCATAACTAAAAATAACCGGCAATCGCGCGATTAGGCGACCTGTGGGTGAAACGAGATACGAAATTGCGCTAAGTGGCAACACTTTTTATTTTTATTTATGACAAAAGTTACACCATCAAATTCTCATTAAGTCAAACGTTATCGTTTTGAATATTATTAGAACACGACCTACCGTGGAAAAGTTTCGAACAAAAGAGCCGATGAACAAATCCAATTTGGGCCGCGAACATGCACCAAATAAAGCAAACCAGACGAGAAAACAATAATTCTGTTTTATTGCGTCTGAAACTTTACTACAGGTTGTCATCAATGATTCAAGTCAATTAGTAAAGTTTTCTGATCGATTTAAATAGATTCCCCCACGGTGCTCGTTGTTCGATTAATAATTGAACAAGTTTGTATATGAAACTCAATCGTGTTTCATCACATGTAGTTTTTAAAAATGAAAAGGTATCGTAATTGGATTGTTTTTGTAAGAATGTTCTGCGTCATTACCTGTATCGTTGAAGGGAGTTTATTATGTTGTAATTGAAACATCTACAGTATCCAAAAGTAAAATCTTTGCCGGAAAATGGGGAGTGTTGAGAAGAATGCCTTCCTAATTTTTATATTTTCGTATTTAACATTATAATTTACATATTTCTAATTTCATCGAATACAGACAACGGTTGGTATTTAGCTATTTTAAAATAATATTGTTGTTTAGTCCTAAGTATTCTCGATTTTAATACAGTATTATATCAAAATTTGGTTAAATTCTGGTAAGCGGTTTGCTAAATCTCACGCAGCAAATAAACAGTTTGCAAATCATTTTTAAATGTAACCTACCGAAAAACTTATTCGGTAGGCTTCAGTTTTTTGTTAAAAATTGTTTTATGCTATTGTATATGAAATTCAGACCAGCAATTCCCAACGTGTCGAGAAACAAACAAACTTATTCGCTTACCCACTCGCATACATAATTTTTAAATTAGATCCCACAAAGCAAACTGTTGGTTAGGATTTAGGATTCGTTGTCATTAATATACTGTAATAATTTTAATCTAATCATTAAGTTGCCGGTTTAAAGAATAAAATTCGAGAAGCCGTACTTTTTCCCCGATCGTGGCGTGCAATAATAGTTCATATTTCATCAAATTCAGACCTCGGATTCCTAAAATAGCTATCTACCCTCTCGACTGCTATTTTTAAGCTACAGGGTTCTGCGAATAAATTATCCGGTAGGTTTTTATATTCACAATACTCAATATATTTCAATTTTCATCAAGTTCAGCTCAGTGGTTTTAAATATCTCGAAAGTTACCGAACCCACGGATAAACCTAAAAGTATTCTGTATCGTATTTGAATTTTCATCCAATTAACAACAGCGGTTTCAAATTGTGCGCATAGCGAAGAACTCTTGCCTAAATAATTGTAAATTACGAAAGAAAAATTTGTAAATTTCTGAAGCCGCTAAACGTCATTCGGGAGGCTTTAGTAATGCCATTGGTGTGCTGAAATATTTTTAAATTAGTATAATGTTTAATAGTATAATAATTCAGGTAATCAAGTGAGCGAATAAAATTATTCGGTATTCGTACTCGCCGTTGTAAAATGGTATTTTATTCTTTTTTTTTATCAAATTGACCCCAGCCGTTCCATCCAGACTAAAACCCATACCACAAGCAATCCATTAGCTAATACATCCCTTCAACATCAATTTTTAAGTTATAAAATCAGCAAACAATTATTCGGTAGGTTCATATCTCTTATAATATGCTATTACGTTTGAATTTTCTTCGTATTGAGACTAGCAATTCTGAAAATAACGAACGCATTTGCTAGCCTATCCATCGACGGCCATTTTTAAGTTACCGAGATCACGAAAAATGTTATTCGGTAGGATTTTCTATTTTGTATCATATTATACTGCAATATTTCCGATTTTATCATCCTCATATGGTGGGATCAGCACATCTCAAATAACACAAAGAAAATGCTGGGGAAAACATTAGTGGAATCCGTGCTGTGCTATGGGAGTGAGGTCTGGACTTTAAACAAGGAATCTAAAAGGAAGATCTCCGCAGTTGAGATGGATTATTTAACAAGAAGCGCGAAAGTATCCAGGATCGACAGAATAACAAACGAAGAAATAAGGCGACGTATGCAAGTAGACGAAACAGTGGTACACAGAGTAGAGAAACGGAGTTTGAAGTGGTTTGGTCACATTCTGAGAATGAACGAAAATAGATGGCCCAAAAAATTGTTTAAATGGATACCACCTGGAAAAGCGAAAAGAGGAAGACCCAGAAGATCTTGGGGTGCTGGAGCCAGAGAGGCGATGGAAAACAGAGATTTGGAAGAAGAAGACGCACAAAATAGGGACCGATGGCGGTTGGGAGTGGGAAGACGGCATATCGCTGTGTGAAAACCCATATATATATATATATATATCATCCTCATACCAAATAAATCACACAACAAACAACCCATTAGCTAATATATCCCTTCCATATCAGATTTTGAGTTATAAAGCCATCAGAAAATTATTCGGTAAGCTCGTATCTCTTATTATATTGTGCTGTTACATTGGAATTTTCTTCATAATCGAGATAAGCAGTTCAGAAAATAATGAACCCATTTGTTAGCTTATCCCTCGACGGCCATTTTTAAGTTAGAGAAACCACGAACAAAATTATTCGGTAGGCTGTTATGTATCATAATATACTGTACCATTTCCGATTTTATCATATTTAAACTAAATAAATCACACAACAAACAACCCATTAGCTAATACATCCCTTCAACATCCAGTTTTACGTTATAAAGCCAGCAAAATATTCGGTAGGATCGTATCTTTTATCATAATATGCTATTACATTTGAATTTTGTTCATATTGAGATCAGGAGTTCTGAAAGTAATGAACCCATTTGCTAGCCTATCCCTCGACGGTCATTTTTAAGTTAGAGAAACCACGAAGGAAATTATTCGGTAGGCTTTACTATTATGTGTCAGAATATACTGCAAAATTTCCGATTTTATCATATTTAGACCAAACAAATCACACAACAACCTATTAGCTAATACATCCCTTCAACATCCAGTTTTAAGTTATAAAGCCACCAAAAAATTATTCGGTAGGCTCGTATCTCTTATCATAATATGCTATTATTTTAGAATTAACTTCATATTGAGATCAGCAGTTCTGAAAATAATGAACCCATTTGTTAGCTTATCCCTCGACGGCCATTTTTAAGTTAGAGAAACCACGAAGAAAATTATTCGGTAGGCTTTACTGTTATGTATCATAATATACTGCAACATTTCCGAGTTTATCATATTAGACTAAACAAATCACACAACAAACAACCCATTAGCTAATACATCCCTTCAACATCTAGTTTTACCTTATAAAGTCAGTAAAATATTATTCGGTAGGCTCGTATCTTTTATCATAGTATGATATTACGTTTGAATTTTGTTCATATTGAGATCAGCAGTTCTGAAAGTAATGAACCCATTTGCTAGCCTATCCCTCGACGTTCATTTTTAAGTTGGAAAAACCACGAAGGAAATTATTCGGTAGGCTTTACTATTATGTATCATAATATACTGCAAAATTGCCGATTTTATCATATTTAGACCAAACAAATGACAACAAACAACCCATTAGCTACATCCCTTCAACATCCAGTTTTAAGTTATAAAGCCATCAAATAATTATTCGGTAGGCTCGTATCTCTTATCATAATATGCTATTATTTTAGAATTTACTTCATATTGAGATCAGCAGTTCTGAGAATAATGAACCCATTTGCTAGCCTATCCCTCGGCGGTCATTTTTAAGTTACAGAGACCACGAAGAATGTTATTCGGTGGGGTTTACCATTTTGTATCATAATATAGTACTGCAATATTTTCTATTTTATCATATCCAGACCAAATAAATCACACAACAAGCAACCCATTAGGTTATACATTCCTTCAACATCCAGTTTTAAGTCATAAAGCCAGCAAAAAATTATTCGGTAGGTTCGTATAAGAATGTTATTGGTGTTTACCATTTTGTATATAATATACTGCAATATTTTCTATTTTATCATATCCAGACCAAATAAATCACAAAAAACAACCCATTACATAATACATCCCTTCAACATCCAGTTTTAAGTTATACAGCCATCAAAAAATTATTCGGTAGGCTCGTATCTCTTATCATAATATGCTATTATTTTAGAATTTACTTCATATTGAGATCAGCAGTTCTGAGAATAATGAACCCATTTGCTAGCCTATCCCTCGGCGGTCATTTTTAAGTTACAGAGACCACGAAGAATGTTATTCGGTGGGGTTTACCATTTTGTATCATAATATAGTACTGCAATATTTTCTATTTTATCATATCCAGACCAAATAAATCACACAACAAGCAACCCATTAGGTTATAAATCCATTCAACATCCAGTTTTAAGTCATAAAACCAGCAAAAAATTATTCGGTAGGCTCGTATTATCATAGTATGCTATTACATTTGAATTTTCTTCATATTGAGACCAGCAGTTCTGTAAATAATGAACCCATTTGCTAGCCTTTCCCTCGACGGCCGGTTACAGAGACCACGAAGAATGTTATTCGGCAGGGTTTATTGTTTTATATCATAATATATTGCAATATTTCCGATTTTATCATATTCAGACCAAAAATCAGACAACAAGCAACCCATTGGCTAATCGACCGCTTACTAAACTGTTACCTAACCAATGTACTTCCTCCGCCATTCTTATAGTACAAAGTTTTAAGAATTTCATTTGGTTTGTTCCAATATTTTCCCTCATAAGCTGCCGTTATGTTTTGAATCGATATTGGACCATTCATTCCAAAAATATTGGAAAACAAAAATTGATATGTTCTACAGTGGAAGAGAGGAAAATAAACATATATTATTAAAAATATTATTGAGTTTTTGGAGCTTAGAAACGCGTTTTCCCCAATAAACCCCAAATCAATACTTCCCTGCCCTAGAATGTAAATGGTACAGCAAACATCCGTCCTTCTGGTCCAGATTAGGTTCGTTGTTTTTTGGGACAATCTAATATTGCGACAATCGATACCGGGACATGAATAGAATCACCGTATGCAGAATGTCGCAGAGAATGGAACGCCTTGACAAACGGGAAAACAAGATAATATCCCCGGCCAAAGTCAAAGATGGAATCTCTGCGGCAGCGAACGGAGGAGGCCCGCCGAGGCTAACCCATGACCTCCAGCCCTATTGAAATTCGAGATTTTGGTTAATTATGCGGCCTTTCTCAAGTTCAACATCATCGCAAACGGGTGTATCGGATATCAAAAGCCAAATCTTGAGCGTTTACCCTTAGGTGGTTCGCAGGAGCGATTACGCAGGAAATTATTGTACGATTATATTCAGTGGGCCAAAAAATTGGACTCAAAGTGGCGAGTTCGTCGCAGATTTGGTAAATGAAACACTGGATCTGCGAGGAGAAGGTCGACGTAACGACGCCCTCGGGCGAGAAACGGAGTCAAAAGTTGGGGTCGGCGGGCCCCCTTTCCGGCATTTTCTTCGACTTATGATCAAAATTAGGTGCTAACTAGGAGAAAAATTGGGCGAGGCGTGTGGCAGGAAATAAAACCTTGTTTCTATAGCCCCCGGGCAAATATTATGTCCTTCGCGACAACATTTTGCCAGTTTAAAACGTTGGAGCCTAAGACGCTGTATATAGCAACGCTGGTGTAAAAATTATTTTTTTGGGCCTATATTATTTTATATTATTGTGGAATTGACAACGCAAATGAATTGCAATAAAATACATCGGTCTTGCGTAGGCAAATCAAATTAATACGGCTCTGGAATGTTAAACTTAAACCTACGAGTACAGTAAAAAAATGCAAATGTTTCGAAAGAATAATTGACTATTCTACTAAATACCTACAATGAAGGTTTTTTGTATAACGTAGTAATAGGGTCCTGAATTTTAAATTTATAACGAACAGAAAAGTCACGTAAGGACCATTTGTGTAGTACATTAAATTGTTTTTTTTTATAGTTCTCATATAAATTACTATAATATGGTCCTGAATCCTGTAAATTCAACGGTAAACCAGAAAAAAAAGGTCTTCGTTCGAAGGAAGATAGAATGGGCTAAAACAAATCGAAAATTAACAGTGAACATTTTTCCGATTCGTTACCAAGTTATTGATAAAAAAGTAAATAATAAGTTTTATCGCACGGTCGCTCTAATTAGTTGTGTAACATAATTCAATTAGGTGGCTATAACGGTGTTAAACATTTATGAATCGTGCTTTTATATTGATAACTAGGCTTAGGATAATTATGCACTAAAAATTTCAAAAACTCTAACACTAAAAACTCTAACTAACTAGAAAAAAAACATTAACGATATATCAACACATTTTTTTGTTTAAGTGCACAAAAAATTTTTTAATCCAAAATTATTTAATTAAGATTAACAAAACACACAAAATTACCAATTTAAAATTAATTAAATTATAAAAACAACTTAACAACAACGAGGTGTAATACATTTTCGAATGTAAATTTGCGCTTGTTGTCAGCGAGAATATTTTTGTGCTGTGAAAACTCTCTCAACATCATACGACACTGTTGGTACAAATTCATAATTTACAATGTCAATGATATTTAAATCTTCATTTCTTGCAGCAAGGGCTGTTTCATTTACCAACACCCTGCTTATATTCTTCAGTTGTTGATAGCACGTATTTTTTGACAGCACACCGTTTCGTTTATCAATGAAATCCATTTTTTTTAAATTTAGTTAAATCCTTAACCATATCTTCTACTATTTTAATGCTGTCTTGTAAAGATAATCCCTTCGCTTCTAGTTTAGAGATTGCAATGCAATGCAATACAAGCCAAATTAACTCGAAAAGAAAATCAAATCTCGAATACCTTTTATCTCAGAATTCCCTGCGCTTTTTCAGAGTCGAATTCATTAACAACTTTCTTCACAATTACAAAATTTCCAGCGTAATACACAGCAGCGTCGATCCAAGTTCCCCATCTTGTAATGATGGGCATGGGCTGAAGTTGCAATTTCCCGACACTGCTGCACACGACTCGGTGCTTTGAGAAAAATCTTTTTCACAGATGATATCGGCACGTTAACGTTTGAATAAAGATTGCGAACTAAATCAGCTACTCGGTGTAAACCATGTGCTAAACAGGTCACATGTATCATGTTTGGATACAAAATCTGCAGTGCTTTGCACGTACATGGTGCAGCATCACTACAAACCACTCGCACTTTTTCTTATAAATTCCAGACGACCACAATAACCTTAGAGAGTCGTTGAAAAAAGCAGCAATTGTTGAATGATTCAATTTGTCAGCAGATATGATTTATTTTTTCCTCGTTAATCCCTAATATACCAAACAAAATTTGCTATGCATCTTTGTTCTACATCGGTTGTTTCATCCAAAGACACCCAAATACTGTGATCCTTGACTTTTTCTCTTAGTTTGTATAATGTTGCTGCATATAACTCGGGAACATAATTTTTCTTAATGTCGAATCATCGGGAATATTCTGCTTCCAAAAAATTGCAAAGAACTTCATTCTTTAATGTAGCCAACGGAATATAAGCACAAGTAAAAGCCTTGCAAATTTCTTCATTAAATTCTGAACCTTTAAGTTCATGCCTTGGTAAAGCAGAAATTAACACTTGCCGTTGGTTATTCCCCCTTTTTCGATTTTTATTACTTGCATGTGTTCCGGTTTGGAGATGCTGCGTAACTTGGAACTTTTTGGTTGCCGCAACAGGAACTTCGCAGTATTTACAAAATAACAGACGCCCATCTGTTGTGAAATCATCATAGTTCCTCACAAACTGGTTTCAAATAGCATTTATACACTTTTTTTCTTTCGGCATCTTGAAGATGTTAACACACTGTTGGAATCAGTAGACACTGATTGTTGATGAAATGATGAATTGTTAAACTTTCACAGAATTTCCCGTTAACACAACAGAGCCACTCAAACCCTGGTAATCCTCAGCATTTCCAAGTATTCTGGTTTTTCGAAGCTTAACAACTAAGAAAGTACCTACCTACCTATTCAAAATACAGAATGAATGAGTGTAGAAGATTATTTAAAATTTCTGAAAATTCCTAGACTGCTTGCCGAAGTGAACTATCGTTATTTACATTTCCTTCTGCGTTTTGTGTTTAAAATGGAGCGATACTATTGTAATCGACATTACACGTCGAAAGTATAAGATGCGTGTAATGATAATGCTGTTGGAGCGGCTAGGGCCTATGCGGAAAGATATTATAATAGTCGGCACCCTGGTGCAAAAAGTATAGGACATGCAAAACAAAGATTATTGGAAACAAGTAATATAATCGTCGAAAAAATAAGGTAGGACGTCAACCAATGCTAAGCGTCGATCTCGAAGAGTAGGTTCTTGAATTTGTTGAGGCGGAACCAAGTACAAGCCTTCGCAATGTATCGCACCCAACTCATTTCCAAAAAAATACAATTCAAGATTATTAGGAAGAAATGGTCTACGTCCATTTAGACCTCAGCTAGTTCAAGTTTTGCATGACGGGGATTTTTGTAACGGTTGTTTCTTAGAGTAAACAACGATTCACATTTCGTTGAAAAATTCTGTGATGTGATGAAACCACATTTACTGAGACGGGCATCAGAACTATCCATAACCTGCATTAATGGAGGAATAAACCCTCACTTAATACGCAAAAGGTCTTATAAAGACGATAGTCAATAATCACTTGGGCGGGATTATTAAATAATAATATAATTGGGCCACACATTCTGTTAAACCGGCTTAATTCAGTCTTGTATCTTTAATTTATAAACGAAAATTTACCGCTGCCATTGCTCGGTGAAGTTGCACCAGCATTTAGATTAAATTGTTGGTTCCAACATGATGGTGCACCGTCACATTATGGAATACAAATGAGAAACTTCCGAATGAAATTTCCCAGAGAGGTGGCTCCATGCCATGGTCTCCTAGATCACCGGATCTGAATCCGTTGGATTTCTGTTTCCGGGGCCATTTGAAAAAAAAACGTTTACCGCGAACCTGTTGTGAATCCTGCGGCGTCAATAGACAAAAATTTGTTGCAGAGAGTTCGTGCTCCTATGATAAATGTTTGTCTTGAAGATGAAGGCAACCTAGTTGAACACGTTTTGTGACAGCAGATGTGGACACACATTTTTTAATAACACTTGTTTTTAAAAATGTTTAGCAAAAATTGTTTTTTTATCAATAACTCGATAAACAAAAACATTCGTATAAATTTATACTCCTAATTTTCGATTTGTTTTAGCCACCTGAAACAAATTCCAAGGGCGTCAATTTTGAGACATGCTGTATAAGATCTTTATTGGCATCTTTTAGAGATGCATTGAAGCTCATAGTATCTCCAATTTCTGAAAGTTTTAAAGTATCGCGTATTTTAAATCAGTATAATACGGCCCTGCTTGTTTGAATTTAACAATAAAACAATAGCAAATTCTACGTTGCTTAAAATACAAAATATGACTTTTTTTAAATTTTGGAGAGTTATTGTTGTATTAATTCGGCCTTAGATCTTTTACATTTAACGGTATAATAAAAAAACATTGCGTATATCGAAGTAAAACACAATGATCGTCCATGTGATCTTTTTTCTGAAAACCTTATAGTGTAAATCATTGAAATACAGCACTGGAGCATGTCAATGTAACGCTCAAGATGCTTTCGTATGAGACAAAGCGCTAAATGAAACAGCGTTAATCGGGGTTATTTTGCCACATAGTAAATAGGTATAGGGGAACACGCGACTAAGAATATACAAGTTTTATTTTAATTTTACGATATTATTATATTAACTTGCAAAATACACACTGTCACACCTATTTTAATTTTTGAAAAATAAATTGATGAAGTGTAGAAACACTCTCGATGCTACGCTACTGCTCAGGTAGAAAATTAATAACTCGACAATGTTAGTATCCCGGAAAACCCAATCGAAGAAGGAGTGGATTCTAAAGAAATAAATAATAGGCGCCACCTACTTATAATTTACTAACATCGTCCGAGGTGTAAGATGGGAAGTCGGACCCTCCAGATGGCTAATCACCTACCTTATCTCTCGTATCTCTCCTTAGGTAAACTTAGTTCTTTACAATCGTCGATAAAGAAAAGACAAGTTGCAACTAATTTTGTTTAATTTCTAATTAACACAACCCCACGAGTATAATTCAAAACAAAACCAGTCTCAATTTTACGTAATAAAGAAATAAATAAAATTACTTTCGGGCGAAACTCAAACAACTGAAGGACTATGATTGCGCTTATCGGATCATCATAAGATTAAGGCTCTAGCGCAAAATCACGTTACGAGAGGCCTCCGCGAAACGAAATCCTGCGTGGTCATAACCGACCAGAAATAGAAAAATTTTACCTGAAAGCACATGCAAACGCAATGCCGTCCCACTATCGGAGCACCCTATAATAAATACGTAAAGTTGTTCCCCAATACAATAACTTTGATAATATAATAATAATTAAGGTCTATATATACTTAATTATTCCCCAACATTACAAATCCCGGACACAATCAAGTTAACGAAATGGTTTATATGTGAAAATAATGCAATCATAAATAACAAAAGTCACGTCCTCAAAAATATTATCGTGAAATAATATTAAATTCACTTCCCTGTTGCAAGTGTAACGCCTATCTCTGCGATCAGGTTCCAACGTGGTTATCGCCAGAGCCAGCGTTTGGATCGGTCGAGGAAAAACCCATCCCCAACGTTCTCGGCGATGTTTGCGTGCTTAGTTGATCTTATCAACGGAGTTCCCAACCGAGCGTATCTTGCCTAAATTAAATTATAGCGAATATTAGCACTGAAGTTTGGAAAAATTTAAGACTGAACAATCTTTCTATTAATAAATAGCTCACCAGTCGATGGAAAACTCGCCACAAAAAAATCTGTTTGACCGGAATAATCTCAATATTGGAATACTAATTCCTGGAGTTTTTTTGACTTCCTCTAAACTAGAACCCAACTCCTGTACCGTGAAGTTTTAAATCAGAAAACTAATTCCCAAATCGATAACGATTTACCAAAATTTTCACTCACTTGGCACGTATATGTCCGACCAATCGTCAATACTCAAGTCTTCGTTCCTGGACTTGTCGTTCTATAATTTTTCGGTTTTCCCCTCAATTTTCCGAAACTCCAAAACTATGCGCATAGTCGACCGTGTCTTTCGAAATGTAAAATGCAAAACGGGTTGCTTTCAACCAGGCGCCTTTCGCTGATTGGTTAGAGTTCGAGAATAATCGTATTACATACGTCTCACGAGAAATACCATGATAAAATCAGTGTAAATTTAGCTTTTTTAGGATTCGGAAAAAAACGCGTTATATCGAATCAGCGTTAATGGAGGTAGCGTATAACGGGGGTTTACTTGTCAAAATCTGTTCAGTCTGGTTGTTGTAATTTGTTTGTTTACTTTTTAAAATGCGTTTTATTGCGACGAGATAAGCTTTGAGGTTAAGTTTATTTTGCTTGTGTTTACATTCGAAGAAATAACAAAAAGTACGGCCGGTACGTAACATGACAACTACGACATGCCTTGTAGCTCTCACAGCCAACCCTAATTTGAAAACTTTTTGATCGTTCTTTATCTAGTTCGATAGTAAACACGATTATCTTTCATATGGAACTTACCATGAACTTTTATTTAATTTTGGTAGTTCTGATATTGTAAATACGACCTTGAACCCTGTCAATTTAAATCTAGAGCATTGTTTCTTTAATTTATTGAAGCCCCGTACTGCAATCAGAATGGATTTTAAAATTTTCATATTGGAACTAAACATCCCACAGATTTCCAAGGTATCTAATGTGATATCAGTCAACTAGTTTTCTGCTAAATAAAAATTATAGCCACCCTGGTAGGGGAGGGTGTGGTTAAGGTACCGCCTTCTGTAACTTACACAGTTTTTGGAGCCCGTTAAGAAGATTCGAGACGCATTAGGCCGACTAAGCTGGCTTTTACACCAGACTAGGTTAGATGCTCGATTACACCAGAAAAGCATAAAAATCTTTTAACACACGCTCTTATTTCCCAAAATCGGATTTTCTCGGGGAGCACTCGGCCGTGGCGCAATCCGCTGGAAGACCTCCAGATTTGCGTAACGGCATTACGATGGGTGTCCCAGCCCGCAGAGCGTAAGTGATGGTTCGCGTTTTGGGCCGACCCCATTCTTTTACGAGATGTTATGAATTATGAATACAAATGGTGCGCCCGCGGTCTGCAATTAATTGCAGGCGGGGAAATTCGCCTTTTGCCAGCAGCCGTCGTAAAGCAGTCATTTCCAAAACAATAAAATCGGCACGCAAGTAGTGCGTGACGTATCGAAAAATTATTTGGTGGAGGCGCTGTCCTCTTCTGGGAGTTGCAGTGAATTTAAACGTAAAATATTTAGTGGGCGGAGCAGGAAGTCAAGGAAGAACGCATTTGCATAAATTACGAAGCACTTAGACGTTGGACTGGTTTTGTCTTTTTTTCCCTTCAAATTACCGACAACTTAATGGACTCATTCATTTCAGTTTTTTCTCGGGAGCTCTAAAACAGTACGGTTCCCAAAACGCAATTAGATAAAAAGTTCTCGCAGTACAGAAGGCTCGAGGGAATCAGAAATGGAAATCGGAGGCAAATAAGTAATGACCTTGAAAAAGTCAGGTGTAACCTTCAGAATTTTCTTTAATTTTGGATTATATTTGACAGGAATTATCTTCTACATTTAAATTAGATTGTAACTAATTTACTGCGGTTATGTATTTCAACTTTTTGTTGTTGAATGATCTTTAAACAAATGGCAAATAACGCCTCCCCCCTCCAATTTTGTGACTAACTTTTGAGTATGTAACAAGCATCGAAACTTCTCCAATCGCAAAGCTATTAAAGGAGATAGGAGTCAAAATCAAATTTAATTTAAGAAGCCTTGAAAAGGTTTATGTGATTTTTCAATTACATTCATACTACTGTCATTTATTTCTTTGAGGTAGCACATCGAAGCACTGCGGGCACCGGCCAAACAGTATTCGTAGTGCAAAATTATCCGCGCTGGTCAGTATTCAAATGGGTGAACTAATATAGTGGCATATGCAACCGGCCGTATTTCAAAGGGCACGTAAAGCCGTCGGTCCCGGTCAGTGTGTCTTTGATAATCGTAAACCATGTAATGGAACTTCTCCGTTCGGCGGATTAGGTTAACCTCCTGCCTGGCATACGTGCAAAAAGGAATCGTAGAACGTACTCCATTGTAGATAATTAACAGGTCATTTCCCTATACATAGAAGAAGAAAAAGAAGACTTTCTTCTTTACCGTTTGTTGTTGTATGTCGTACTTTTAAATTCTTCAACAGCAAATACCCTCACTTCAGCCCACCTCCCACCGATTTTAAGGAACTAGAGTGGAAATCGATTCAAATTATGTAATGTCATTGAGGAGGTTAGGGACAAATTTTCGGAAATAATATTGGGTTTTGCAGGAATTGTCTTCTTTTATATTTGAATTCTTCTACATTTCATTTAGACCAGCTGTTTCAACTTTCTGTTTCATGCTCTACTAAGGCAGCACTCCCATTTCTAACTAAATAAATAACAAAACTGGCCATACCTTAACAGAAACAGGAGTGGAAATCGAGTACAAATAAGAATACATTTTAAGTTATTTGTATATTTTCGGGTTGTCTTTTCTTATATTTTAACTACCTTTAAATTAATATGATGTATGTTCTACGCTAGACTCTCCCCCACTAACTCGAATTTAAATAGCCAGAATAGAAGGGCTCGCAATCAAAAATTAAGTGGAAATCGAGTACAAATAAGCAATAATCTTGAAAACATTAAGAGAAAAAATTGAATGTTGTTTATATTTTGCGTTATATTTGGCAAAAAGGGGTTTTTTTAGAAAATTGGTGATAATTAAATGGGATTTATTTTCTATTTTTTATTCGTTTTTCTACAAACGTCCTTAACTTTGAATTAAATAACCGAGAGAAAACTTGACCGAATTATAGAAGGGTTTGAATGGTCAAATAACCTTCAGCTTTTGTAAACATTTTATAGTTGGAAAGAATTACTGAATGCTGAATGCTTTTAAGTTTTTATTGTGCGTGCATAGAGTCAACAAACTTTCTACTAGCCCACTCACTGACCTTGAAACAAATAACTTGATGAGAAGTTTACTTAATTATAGAATAAAAGAAGGAAGTGGAATTCAAAGTACAAATAAGTACTGACCTTAAAAAGATTAAACGGATAAGCCCCGACTATGCCTTGCATTGTGTAAGCCCAAATCGTGACCTTGACGTAAATTAGCAGACTAAAAAATCCGAATGGACTCATTTTGTTTTGGTTGCTGTATGTATTGAACTCCTTAACATTTTCTCCCATTTCCTTTCAATAAACGACTTTTAATGACAGAACAATTAAAAATAAATAATGACCTTGAAATAAACATACCCTGTTTTTATATTTTTTATTTAGAATTATGAATTGTTTGGTGCAAACATGCTATAATTTAAGAAGTTCCAAGCTTTAAATGCTGTCATTTGTTTGGTTTTATGATTGAAAAATTGTTGTATATTAAAACGGTAGATTTTCTAGCATTTCCTCCAACTGACCTTCAAATAAATAACCGAAAGAAACTTTCTCCCATTCAGAAAAATATTAGTGGTGGAAATCGCACGAAAATAACCAGTGACCTTGAAAGAAGTGTCGTACTCCTTTTTTTCTGAAATTTGTATTGATATTTACTAATAATTACAAATTATTATGGGAATCTGGAACAAATATGTTTCTTTTAATTTTTGTAGCGATTATAGTCATGTGTTTCAATTTTATATTGTTGTGTATTAAATTGGCAGATGCCAATAGCTCTCGCATTAACCTTTTCTTCAATTATTCAATGTATTCAATTACAATCGGGCGAAAATAAGCTACGACGTTGAACCAAACCGTATTATTTTTCGCGATGTTTGCTTATACTTCCTTTGCATTATGAATTATGATAGAATTCTGTTACAAATAGATCTTTCTTGTAAATCTCGACCTATTGAAGAGTCAGATGTTTCACATATTTTTTGGTATTAGTCAACTTTCTAACACTTTCTCCCACGTCAAGTATTTTTGTATCAGTTAGCGAAAAATTGAAAACAGAAGATTGAAACAAATATCGTCGTGAACTGCTGAAAAAGAAGACATATATGCACTAAAGCTCCATAACATTTTTTAACAAATGTAATCAAATATTTGGGAATAATTAGTATGTTGTTTATGTTCACCGGATTTTCGTTACTGCTTTCAAACATTCCTCAATTTTCGCTCGCATAGCTAAACCCTGCTGGTGCCGGTAAAACGGTCACCATAGTTAAGCAACACAGGCTGGGGTCGCTACTAGAATAGGTGGTCCGTTTAGTAGTACAACAACAACTGGTCGTGATTCAGGGGGCTCGTAAAAGCCGTCGGTCCCGGCTACCACTACGGTGATAGTCGTTAGGCCAAGTCGGAGGCCTGAAAACTCTGATACCAGCCTCTACCACGGCCATACAAATTACATTGCAACGTACTTTCAATGAATTTCTTAAGATTATTTGTTTGAAACCCAGTGGAATAGGATGTGAGAAAACCATTAAATTGGTAGACTCAAATATCTCCTCTCATTGTCCCGAAGGAAGTTTCTTTAATTACAGATTTACTTACAGCTGAGCTAATTAGTGGTGGAAATCGAGTGAAAATAGGTAACGACCTTGAAACAAGCGCAATACTCCATTTTCCTAAATTTCTGATCACATTTGCTGAGAATTATGTGCGTTCACTTGGAAACGGCGTCTTTGGAAAAACATCAAACAAAATGAAGCTGTCAGAAGTCGTTTCGCGGAGGCAACGTGAGGACGAAATATCTGTTTCGTCGCCTTCGATGCAGAACTTCCGAACTAACACGGTATGAAAGGCCTCTACCTGTCGTGTGATTATAAATATTCTGACGGGAAACTTATTACCGATCCGACGGAAAATCCCGCATTCGCGGAATGAATGCGAAATCTTTCTTGCTTTAGTTGAATTCCGCTGTAATAAGGTTTTTAAAATGCGATATATATATAGAGGCGTTCGGCGAGCATTGCATTAATATTTCAGTTTGCTTTTTCTTTCCCTCAAACGCGCCTGAAAGGCCTCCGGGGGCCCTGAAAGATTTTCATTAATATTCGGGAGGGAAAACTTGATTGGAACTGCGAGCCTCGCGGCCGTAAAGGTAAATTCTGCATAGTATGAAAATGTGTTCGCGTTAATTGGGTGAATGGCGTTAAAAATAGACTGTCCAAGTCGCATTGCTCGCTGAAATACGCGTCTGCTGCGCTATCTTTAGATGAGGGCAATATTTTCAGATTATGCTGCGATTAAGGTTACGCGACTTTATTGTACTAGAATAATGCTCGGCTAACAATTGCGAATCGCTCGCGTTAGTTGCCAAACTTTTTGGAAATTGCCTGCTCGAAACTTTGCAGTTTTAATCTTGTTTTCCGGAACATTTTCGACAGCCTCCATTTTTTCCCCTTAGTCGCTTATCTCAATGTCACAGGGAATTTCAGGTTTTAGGAGATACGTCACAAACTATTTGAAGTATATCTTATTTGTTCGACATACATTCAGTTAGTAATTATTAATTACCTTCAAATGTAAAAGACACACTCAAGGTCATTACATATTGCACCTGATATACATTCAATACGTAATTAGCAATTACCCCCCAATAAAATGCAGATGTTATGAAATGTATTCTTATAATATTGACCTAAAGAGACGAATCTAATTGAAACTGACACATGCCTGCGCACGTTTTGAAATTTGTGTTGAACACCATCAAGGTCGTCACATATTGGCACCTGATATACACTCGATACGTAATTAGCAACTACCTCCCAGTGAAGAGCAGATATTTTGAAATGTATTCTTGTAATGTTGACTTAAAGCGACAAATTTAATTGAATCATGCCTGCGCATGTTTTGAAATTTGCGTTGAACACCCTCAAGGTCATCACATATTGGCACCTGATATACACTCGATACGTAATTAGCAACTACCTCCCAGTGAAGAGCAGATATTTTAAAATGTATTCTTGTAATGTTGACTTAAAGCGACAAATTTAATTGAATAACTTCTGCGCATGTTTTGAAATTTGTGTTGAACACCATCAAGGTTATCACATATTTGCACTTAATATACACTCGATAAGTAATTAGCAACTACTTCCCAGTGAAGAGCAGATGTTGTGAAATGTGTTCTTGTAATGTTGACTTAAAAGAACAAATTTAATTGAATCATGCCTGCGCATGTTTTGAAATTTGTGTTGAACACCCTCAAGGTCATCACATATTGGCACCTGATGTACACTCGATACGTAATTAGCAACTACTTCCCAGTGAAGAGCAGATATTTTGAAATGTATTCTTGTAATGTTGACTTAAAGCGACAAATTTAATTGAATAACTTCTGCGCATGTTTTGAAATTTCTGTTGAACACCATCAAGGTTATCACATATTTGCACCTGGTGTACACTCGATACGTAATTAGGAACTACTTCCCAGTGAAGAGCAGATATTTTGAAATGTATTCTTGTAATGTTGACATAAGGGAACAAATTTAATTGAATCATGCCTGCGCACGTTTTGAAATTTGTGTTGAACACTCTCAAGGTCATCACATATTGGCACCTGATATACACTCGATCCGTAATCAGAAACTACTTCCCAGTGAAAAGCAGATGTTTTGAAATGTATTCTTGTAATGTTGACATAAAGGAACAAATTTAATTGAATCATGCCTGCGCATGTTTTGAAATTTGTGTTGAACACCATCAAGGTTATCACATATTTGCACCTGATATACACTCGATACGTAATTAGCAACTACTTCCTAGTGAAAAGCAGATGTTTTGAAATGTATTCTTGTAATGTTGATTTAAAGGAACAAATTTAATTGAATCATGCCTGCGCATGTTTTGAAATTTGTGTTGAACACTCTCAAGGTCATCACATATTTGCACCTGATATACACTCGATACGTAATTAGCAACTACTTCCTAGTGAAAAGCAGATGTTTTGAAATGTATTCTTGTAATGATGATTTAAAGGAACAAATTTAATTGAATCATGTCTGCGCATGTTTTGAAATTTGTGTTGAACACCATCAAGGTCATCACATAGTGGCACCTAATATACACTCGATACGTAATCAGCAACTGCTTCCCAGTGAAGAGCAGATATTTTGAAATGTATTCTTGTAATGTTGATTTAAAGGAACAAATTTAATTGAATCATGCCTGCGCATGTTTTGAAATTTGTGTTGAACACCATCAAGGTCATCACATATTGGCACCTGATATACACTCGATACGTAATCAGCAACTGCTTCCCAGTGAAGAGCAGATGTTTTGAAATGTATTCTTGTAATGTTGATTTAAAGGAACAAATTTAATTGAATCATGCCTGCGCATGTTTTGAAATTTGTGTTGAACACCATCAAGGTCATCACATATTTGCACCTGATATACACTCGATACGTAATTAGCAACTACTTCCTAGTGAAAAGCAGATGTTTTGAAATGTATTCTTGTAATGTTGATTTAAAGGAACAAATTTAATTGAATCATGCCTGCGCATGTTTTGAAATTTGTGTTGAACACCATCAAGGTCATCACATATTGGCACCTGATATACACTCGATACGTAATCAGCAACTGCTTCCCAGTGAAGAGCAGATGTTTTGAAATGTATTCTTGTAATGTTGATTTAAAGGAACAAATTTAATTGAATCATGCCTGCGCATGTTTTGAAATTTGTGTTGAACACCATCAAGGTCATCACATATTTGCACCTGATATACACTCGATACGTAATTAGCAACTACTTCCTAGTGAAAAGCAGATGTTTTGAAATGTATTCTTGTAATGTTGATTTAAAGGAACAAATTTAATTGAATCATGCCTGCGCATGTTTTGAAATTTGTGTTGAACACCATCAAGGTCATCACATATTGGCACCTGATATACACTCGATACGTAATCAGCCACTGCTTCCCAGTGAAGAGCAGATATTTTGAAACGTATTCTTGTAATGTTGACTTAAAGCGACAAATTTAATTGAATCACTTCTGCGCATGTTTTGAAATTTGTGTTGAACACCCTCAAGGTCATCACATATTGGCACCTGATATACACTCGATATGTAATTAACATCTACCTCCCTATGAAAAGTAGATGTTTTGGAATGTATTCTTGTAATGTTTCTTAGCATTTAATATTTTCAAATATCCATTCGTATAATTTGATCAGATATAGACTAATATGTACCGTCCTGGAATATATTTGTACTTGATTTCCACTACTATATAATTTTTTCATGGTTATATTGGCGAAAATTATACATGGGTGCAAAATTGTTTCTAAAATACACAACGAAAAGTCTTGGTAACACCATCAAAATGGCAAATGATTCAATGCCACGACGTATTCGCTCTCGATTTCCACCACTCCAACGTTGGCAGTTGCAACAATTTTTAATCGAATAGTCCAAAATTACATCTGAAGAACATTTCCTGGAATTGTTAACA
Organism: Limonius californicus; assembly: GCA_014611495.1. Taxonomy (NCBI): domain Eukaryota; kingdom Metazoa; phylum Arthropoda; class Insecta; order Coleoptera; family Elateridae; genus Limonius; species Limonius californicus. The sequence goes on along the minus strand of JABXWE010008719.1, from coordinate 2,726 downwards.
TACTGTATTAAATTGTTTACGCAACAAACAGACCTAAATTATACGTAAAAGCAAATTGACTTATCTAGCCTACAATAATAGAAAATATACGACGGTTTACTCCTTCTTTTTCACAACTACATTATTCGTTCGTTTTGACTAATAAGTAGTCGAAAGTATTTTAGTTTTTCCTAAAATGTTACAAGAATGTATCCAAAGGTGCTAGTAACTCCTTTGGCATGGAAAACTAATGCAAGGTCGTACTAGCCCTCGATTTCCACTGCTGCAGTATGCTTGACTGCCGAGATTTTTTAATGAGATATTTTTGTAATGGGAAAATCTGCGTATGAATTTAAACTTATGCAAATTATTCCTAAAATAAACACGTAAATCACTTGGTTACGCCTCCAATATTTCCTGAGAACTTAGATTAAGACTTATTAGCACCCGATTTCTACCACTACAGTCCGATTGTTGTGTAATTGCGAGGGCTGTAACAAGACGCAGGAGCGATGGATAATTAGGGGTAATTACACCCAGAGACATTAAAAAGCCTACGGTCGCCGTATAAAGAGTGTAAAATGTCCAATTATCTTAACTACAATCACATGTTCGTTGTTTCGCACTAGTTTTGAAGTAGACCGGGGACAATTTGAAGCTTTATTTATGTACAAAATGTCACATCTGTGTCACACACGCGCTCTGGTTTTAGTCTTCAATGTATGGAATTTTTTAAGGGCAACGCTGTGAACGTACCATAGATATGACAACGCCAACGCGTTGTGAATGCATTTCAGCCCTTATCATTTCAGGCACGCCAGGTTCGTATTGTACGAGCACAGCAGAATGGTGCGGTAGTCAAACAATGAAATAATGACTAGTTTTGAACAATGGTTAAAAACAGAAAAAACCACACAATTTGTTGCCTTTTAGGGTCGAAATATTGCCGCCCGATAGTTTGTAAAATAGGCCAGCAATGTAGAAACTTGCCTTTTCGTGCATGTTTTATAAACTTCTGTAGTTGCGGCATCTGCAGCGTCGAGACGCGCCTAAATTATGTGGAGTGCTGCAGTTTCCGCCGGTTTTAAATTCCCCGTGACGTCGGACTTCCCCTCTTTAGCTATCTGCCCCTTCACGTCAAAAGATAAGATATTAAGGGCCTTATTATGCATTTTCCGCGCTATGTAGGTCAGAACTTTGTACAATTTTCATCTTAATCAGATTAACCCCAGCTCTTTGAAGTCGCGGGTCAGGCTAAAGCTGCTTTTCCACTGCAAAACGTATGTGACCCGATTTAAATGTTAATGAGTTAATGTAACTGGCACGTGTGTTCGCAGTTTTAATTATATGTGGTGAGGTAATTAAAGCTAGCTTTCCACTCATACCGTGTATACCTAGCCTTAAATATATGTTTTGGTTACAATTCATTATAAACAGTTTTTTTTTTGTGTAGATTTAGCATCATCTTGAAGGTATTTTATTATTTTTAAATTATTAGTGAGGCAATTAAAGCGTTGAGTTTCTACTTATAACGTGGATACCTAGCCTTAAATAGATTTTTTCGAGACAATTTCTGTTTATATCTGTAAATAGTTATTTTTTGTGTAATTTTGGCGCTACCTTGCACGTATTTTATTATTTTTAAATTCTTAGTGAGACAATTAGAACCGTGTAATTACAACTGGATTTCCACAAGGACCGTGTATACTTAGCCTTAAATAGATTTTTTCGAGACAATTTCTGCATATATCTATATATAGTTATTTTTTGTATAGATTTGCCAGCATCTTGAATGTGTTTTATTATTGTTAAATTCTTAGTGAGGCAATTAAAGCTGAGATTCCATATATAAAAATATATTTTTTTGGATTCAATTAATATAAATAGTTTTTTATGTAGATTTGGCACCACCGCCTAGCCTTAAATAGCTTTTTTCGATACAATTTCTGTTTATATCTGTAAATAGTTATTTTTGTGTAGTTTTGGACGTATCTTACTAATTTTAAAATCTTAGTGAGACAATCAGAGCATTGTTTCCATTTATAACGTGTATACCTAGCCTTAATAGTATATTGTGGGATAATTAAAACTGAATTTCCATTAAGACCGTGTATATCTAGCCTTAAATAGATATTTTGCAAATTATTTATGGGTATATCTATAAATAGATATTTTTTGTGTACATTTGCCAGCATCTTGAATGTGTTTTATTAGGGATTTTTAAATTCTTAGTGAGGCAGTTAAAGCTGAGTTTCCACTTATAATGTGTATACATAGCCTTAAATAGATTTTTTCGGGACAATTTCAGCATATATCTGTAAGTAGTTATGTTTTTGTGTAAATTTGCCAGCATCTTGGGCGTATTTTATTATTTTTAACTTCTTAGTAAGGCAAATAAAGCTGAGTTTCCACTTATAACGTGTATGCTTGACCTTAAATAGATTTTTTCGAAACAATTTCTGTTTATATCTATATACAGTTATTTTTTGTGTAGATTATTTTTTGTGTAGATTTGCCAGCATCTTGAAGGTGTTTTATTGTTTTTACATTCTTAGTGAGGCAATTAAAGCTGAGTTTCCACTTATAATGTGTATACTTAGCCTTAAATAGATTTTTTCGGGACAATTTCAGCATATATCTGTAAGTAGTTATGTTTTTGTGTAAATTTGCCAGCATCTTGGGCGTATTTTATTATTTTTAACTTCTTAGTAAGGCAAATAAAGCTGAGTTTCCACTTATAACGTGTA
>JABXWE010008715.1:0-21497 GCA_014611495.1 Limonius californicus | reverse complement strand
TATACCTATACATCTATACAGGATGTCCCTAAATTATCTGTATACACTTTGAGAGACTATTTTGTAACTAAAAATATAACCCTTGGCAATAAATCAGTCAGTGGAAGGAAGCCCATGCCAAATATTGGGAGTTTCCGTTCCACTCACAGTTTGTAGGCAGGAATGTGACATCGGTAATGCTCCCGCTGGCTCTTGTAGAAGTGGTCTACAATGCTGTATCTTGTCCAAGTAGAAGCTGTAAATTTGAAAAAGTTACATGGACCAATTCCTATATTGTTAATGTTAGGATATATATAAGAATGAAATAAAATTGAACAAAGTTGAAATGTTTCTTTATTACGTTGTACGGTCGTTCACCAACAAATATTATATACCTTCGCTACATACATACTTGAGTTGGACGCTTTAGTTACGAAAATGTTATAACAATCGTTTTTATTTTATATGTATATAATTATACTCAAATTGCAAATTTGAAGACATACTTTAATGTTAATAGAATATTCTTCTGGCAGCTGTACCTTATTTCAATCTTTATTACTTTGCTCATATGTGATTGGTTGAATGGCAGCCTAGAATGAACAGCGCCAGTTTCACAAGAAATTCTTTTACGAAAATATGTTTCTCGACACACAACGAATTTAACCTTCACTGTCCACAACGTGATCATTTCTTAACTGCACGATGATTTGCCGGGGTAACATATAGGCGCCCTTTGTGCATCCGCCCGTAGTAGTTACCAACAGTTATTACAGTATATAGTTAAGTGAATCGCAACCACAGAGGTTGACTTTTGACTAACTTTGAAGCGCATATTGTAGCTGCATATCGTTAAAGCGACCTATAGTGGTTAATTTTGAGTTATATGCTTAATAACAAGTTAATAAGTCGTTAAAAATATACGCGCAAACCCCCGCTTAGAAAAAGTAATCACTATACAAGTTGATAATATATGCCCATCCTGTTGTAAATAGCTGCCTATATTGGTATTGCGCGTAAAACTACTCAAGTCATTTTAGCTATTACCCGAATACCTAATTATGCTGAAATTAGTAAGAAAGTTACTTGAACTTAAAAACGTAATGTTACTATTCTTTATATCCCATTTTTCAATTACTTCCTTACTGAACAAGATTCAGTAGGAAGGACAAAATATTGTTCGTCAGCCCGTAATGTAATAAATCTTATTATGTTGATATGTTTACCTTTATTTAAGAAGATTTATTTCCGCAAGATGACGGAAGAATAGTCAAAATGATCTTGGGCGGTATAATTTTTACTATTCTTCCTTCATCTTTCGGATATTTATAATTATGGGTTAACCACAAAATAACATCTCGTGAAGTGATAATTATGGTAATTTACAAATACAGCTACAATAAATATTACAACAGCAGGCATTAACGTGGAACGATCCACAAGGTAAATTATTAAGGGGGGCACATTAGCGTTTGCAAAATATGATCGATGGTCATCCTCTTAAAAAAGCAGCATCCATTGTCATTTACAGCCCCATGGTTAGTGGGTGCATTATTTCCAATATTTATTAACGTAAGTGTTTATTTTATACCATTAAATTTAAATGAGTATTAAAATGTGACAAGAATTATCGGTATAGGCTGGATCGGTGCCAATCAAAAGTTCAAGCTGCAGAGCTTGAGTGTATACCAAATGACTATTGGTATGTTATACATTCGATAACATAACTTATTTCATAATTTCCTACGAAAATATGTGTCCGACAGTTCGCAGAAAGACTTAAAAAGTTGCTGTAGAAAACAATGTCTTCGGAATTAAGGTTAAAATTGATACTTTATGTGAGTATTTAATTTGTTGTCTAATAATAAATAGCAATTGCTTGTATATGCAATTTTTTGTCATTCTGTAAGAAATAAAGCAGTTATCTTAATTCAAACCGTAATAGTACTTTTTGGATAGAAGCTAGCCTATTTTTTGACAGGATAAGCAGTTAACTTGTAGTTATCATTATCATGCACATCATTCAAAGATAGCCTAAGGATACCTACTTGGGATGGTACAGAGGTTAACCACAGGGTATAGCATTTGACTATGTTGAAGAGATACTCAAAAGATAACTTTCAAAGTTGGCTTTTCGACAACTTTTATGATTAACCTTTTAGCGACTTTGAGGATGCCCTAGCATTGCTTTATGGTTTACTAGTTTCTGATATAGTTAACCTACAGGCTTTTGATTAACTAGTGGTGACTTTGTTCTTCTGAGAGGTTAACTTTTAGTTATCTTTTAGGTAACTAGTTATGTGGGTCTGTTCGCGGTGACGAGTACAGTTGGTTCTTAATCAAAATTTTCTGGATAATTTGATAAAAAATGATATCAATCCGTAACAATCTATATTTAGAAATGTTGTTTTCTTTCTCTCTGTTAAGTCTATTCATGTACAGGGTCCAGCAGCAGTTACAGGTTGTTTTGAATACTCGACTATAGACGAAAACGTTGCTGGTGGCAGTTTTGTCTACTAAGTGTTGTCAACATCGGTATTTTTGATCCCTAAAAACGTAAGAGGTTTTAAAAGCATTATATAAACTGTATATCCGACATACATTTTTACACTAGTTTTGAGAGTCCACTTTTATACAAGATGTGCCTAAATTATAGGTACAAACTGCCGGGCGACTACAGACAAAAAAAGAATAATAGTAATTAATAATAATAGAATAATAAATATAATAAAGAATAAAGAATAATAAATATAATAAAGAGAAAAAGTTTGTACAAACATGTGTCCGGATATGATATGTAACTTTCGTTTAGTTTTCCCGCTTCATGTGAATCAGGGTCTGATTTTAATTACCGCTCCGTAATCGATTACTGTTCTATTGTTTTCAAAGGTTAGTTTATGGGAGGTCACCTTTCGGAACGAAAGGGAACGCTGACAGATATATTTAGTCTGCAGTGCCGATCGAAGACAGTTCTTAGAATTCTTTCTGCAAATGGCCCTGAAATTCTTACGCTTCCCCGGAAGTTCCACGTGGAAGGTTTTGTTCTAGAATGATTACGTTTGGTGAGAGGTTTTGCAGCTGTGGGGAAAGTTAGTCAGCCTAAACTTCTGAAGGGGAACGCACATGGTTTTTTTTGCCGAAATTGTTGGCAGCGCCTCTGCTAAATTAAGGTACCGCATCGCTTTTTTCTCGCCTGGGGGCAGAATATTTCTCGACCTGCGTCGGAATGAAATATTACCAGAGTATTGCGCTTTTGGGGTGTGGTGGTAGCTCAGTTGGTAGAGCGCTCGCCTTCTGAATAAAACGTCGATTCTGGCTTGGGTTCGAAACCTAAGCAGAACTATGCAGATTTATAAAAATCTTGTCTGCAGCCCACCACACACAATTTCCCAATTCGGCTTGCAACCGTGGGATCTTAATGCTAAAAACCTTCTCTGGAATTTCTGTCGTTCGGATTCGACATTAAACTGTAGGTCCCCCGTGTTTCTACCTTAGCGCTGAGGAGAAACACGTGGCAGAGAAGAGGCCGATGCCCAGCACTGGGACGGAAAGGCTGTTGATGATGATGATGATGATGATGATTGCGCTTTAGCAAAGACAATTTAGTGAAGTTGTTTTCTCGACCTGCGTAGGATTACAGCCATTAACCCCGTGACTCTCTTCACTAAGCCGTTGCAACGTTAAAATCCCGTACCACGAAGATTTTGTTCCTGACTTCAAGAACACTCGAAATTTCCGGTTTCTCGAAGAAAGCTGTGATCCAGCCTTCAACGTCTGCTTCTCAAGGACCTAGGAAAACCCCAAATGATGCCTCTCTCTCTACTCCCTACCTGAAAAAAACTAAGGTAAAGTTGTCAATTGTGCTGCTGTGAAAACTTGTTCCGAGATTCATTTTATTGGTTTACAGTGCGGAACCCTTTTCTTCATGTAACGCAAAGCGACCTTCAGTTGCCATTATTTATTAATTGTAAAGTGTAATTAATTTTTGTAAACTCGAACGTCGCTGGCTGCGTAGATCTGTGTGTTTAGTAAAGTATATATCGTAAGCCAGTGGCGGCGAGCTCTTTGGTTTGGACGTCCCAATTTCCCTTTTGTTCAACTACAGTTATTACGATTTTGATTGTAATTTTTGTAGTACTGTACGTGTTACCAATTTCAAACAGTAGGGTTATATTTGTCGTAAAATTCACATTATCTTTTATTTCTGTGTATTTTACTGTGTGCATGAACTTTGTAAGCATTATATACAGGAGGAGGGACAATAGAGGTTAGTTCGATTCCCGTAAGCTGCTGGTTTCTCAGCCCTCCTACGAGAACCTGCATTCGGATTTAACCTGGAGGGTGGCGCACATTAATTTCTACTTACCTTGTATATAACTACGTTAGATTTCCTTCCCTTAAGCGTTTCTCATGAACCACCCCCACTTCTCTGAGTTATGCCGAAAGCACTTCCATCTTTCCTGCTGCGGTCCGACGAAAAAGCTCGTAACAGGTTCCTTACGCAGATACAGCGACAAAAGCAGTAGAAATAAAATTACTCTTAGGGTTACAACGCAGTGAGTGTTTTCACTAATAAGTTGAAATTTTATATTTCAATAGCAAATTTGTAATTAACTCACAACTAGAAAGTGTGTCATTTCTCGTAGATAATCCAGCAGTGTTGACTGAAACGCTCCGCTTCCTGGACGCACCCTTATATGAACGGATAAGGTTGTAAAAGTCTTATTATCATGAAAACAGTTAGCCCAAATTACTTATATAATAATAAGAGCACCTTTTTCGTGTGTTCTTGTATGGTGAAAAAGAGTTGCATACTGTATATTAGCAAAAATTATCCAAAATATGAAAAAACTATTAAAGTATGGTTTGACCCTCCTATATGGAAGACCCTTGGTTCACCAATTTTGATGAAATGAGGTGACGTTAGTCTAATGAGTCATGCACTAAAGATCTTTTTAAGAATCACATACGAGAGAATTAAGAGGAAATGCGAAGATAACATCAGTAATACCCAATTTGGTTTTAGAGCGGGATTGGGCACAAGGGAAGTGCTCTTCAGTTTAACAACTTTGTCAGAGAAATGCTTGGACATGCGACAGGATCTTTACATATGCTACATTGACTTTATAAAAGTTTTTGATAATGTTCAGCATGAAAAGCTACTAAAGGTACCTACTCAGCCAGATTGGGGTTGACGGAAGAGATATTCGTATTATAAAAAACTTATATTGGGAACAAACAGTGAAAGTTAGAGTAAACAACGAATTGACTGACACAGTTAAAATCAAAAAAGGAATACGGCAGGGATACATCCTATGGTCCATACTATTTAATTTGTACTCGGAAACGATCATGCAAAATGCTTTAGCGGACAGAACAGAAGGTATTAAAATCAATGTACTACTTCTAAATAATATTTGATACACGGCTTTGATTGCTGGTAGCGAAGAAGATCTTCAAATACTGCTAAATAGGGTTGTCGACGATAGTGCCAATAAGGGTTTAATAATTAATGTAAGCAAAACCAAAGCAATGGTAGTAAGCAGAGACAATATTAATGTCAACATCAGACACAACAACATGAGAGTAGAACAAGTGGACAAATATATATACCTGGGACGCTCGAAAACGCTCGAAAACATCGTTAAAAGACGCAAATTGACATATTTCGGACATATTTTTGCGCCACGATAAGTGCATGTTATTACAGCTTACAATAGAAGGGAAATTTGAGGGAAAAAGAGCTAGAGGCAGGAGAAGAACATTCTGGATGAGCAATTTAAGAAACCCCAGCGGGGTTGCTAGATCCCCAACTGGGCGCCTCCCCAGGTGGCGGATAGGGGAACGCTCGCAGATATGGCGGGTACCGGGCAAATAAAATACCCGGGGCGGACCAAAACTAGCACAGGGGGCAACTCTCAAATGATGAAATTAATGACTCCTATATATATTTCAAGTAGCGTCTGCCTCAGAGTGAGCGGCTACAAACAGCGTCTGATCCCAAAATGGGCGGCTGAAGAAAAACTCGCCAACACGTTCGGCAAGCGTGGCGTTTTAATTGCCATTTTCCTTCTATTCAAACCATGTTACAAATGTCAAATTCAAAAACAAAATTACCCCAGGTGGGTAGGGTATCATACTCGGAATCCCACACTGACGGAAGGTCAGTCAGCCTCATGGATTCTGGGGGAGGCAAAAGTTTGACTAAACAGAAAATACAAGAAATTAAACCTGCAAAACAACAACAACTCATTGTGGCAACATATAATATCAGAACAATGAGGACAGACGAACACCTGGAAGAATTGGAACAAGAACTAAAAACCATAAAATGGGATATTGTGGGACTATGCGAAACGAGACTACCGGGGGAAAAAAACACAATCCTAAAGTCGGGTCACATCCTTTACCAAAAGAACTCAGACACAGAATATAGGAACGGAGGAGTAGCGTTTGTGATAAATAGAAAAATTAAACATCTAATTACCAAATTCTGTGCAATATCTGAAAGAGTCATTTACCTAATCATCAAGCTGAATAAACGTTACAACCTACAAGTAATTCATATATATGCACCAACAAGTAATTCAGAAGATGAAGAAATGGAACAACTGTATGAAGATATATCACAAGCTAGACAGAGAGAAAAAACATATTACAGTATCGTCATGGGAGATTTCAACGCGAAGATTGGGAAAAAACTAGATGATGACGATGTTTTCATCGGGAACTTCGGCTCAGGGGTTAGAAACCATAGAGGCGACATGCTGGCGAATTATATGAGCAGCGAAAAGCTATATTGTTTAAATACATTCTTTAAGAAACCTCAACGAAGAAAGTGGACATGGAAAAGTCCAGACAATAAGACCAAAAATGAGATAGACTTCATTCTATCAAATGACAAAACATTTTGCAGAGACGTTTCGGTGCTAAACCGTTTTGGAACCGGCAGTGACCATAGGTTAGTTAGGGCAACTCTTGTGATAAAAACAAAGCTAGAGAGAAAAAAGTTGCTACACACAGAGAACTTTCCAACTATAAAAGCGTTAACTCGCAGACAAGGCGAATATCAGTCGGAGCTTAAAAGGAAATTAGAACCCATACGAGAATTGAACACCATGAGTATAAATACACTAAGCGAAAGAATAAAATATGCCGTCCAAACTTCGACCAAGAAAATATGTGCCCATATGCGACATCACAAATATTGAAAACTATCGTCCTATAAGCCTGCTATCCCACTTGTATAAACTTTTAACTAAAATCATAACCAACCGTATTACTGAAAAACTCGACTTTTACCAACCAGTAGAGCAGGCAGGATTTCGGAGAAATTTCAGTACCACAGACCACATCCAAACGATCAGAACCTTGATCGAGAAGGCTACAGAATATAACATCCCCATACATCTGGCATTCGTAGATTATCAGAAAGCCTTCGACTCAATCGAAATCTGGGCTGTCCTGGCGGCGATGAACAACGCAAGAATCGATTCCAGATACTCGCTCATTCTAAAAAACATTTATGAGCATGCCACGTTTCACGTAAAAATAGACGAAGATCTGGAAACAGACAAAATACAGATAAGAAGAGGAGTTCGCCAGGGGGACACAATATCACCCAAGCTATTCACGCTTGCCCTAGAAGATGTCTTTAAACAACTCAACTGGGAAAATGTGGGTATAAACATCGATGGAAAAGTCCTCAGTAATTTGCGCTTCGCAGATGATATTGTCTTAATCAACAGCGACATAAATGAACTGCGAAGTATGATACAACAATTAAACAATGCTTCAAAACAAGTGGGATTAGCAATGAACTTAAGTAAAACCAAGATAATGAGTAGCAACAATGATCCGATTATGATAGACAACGAAAGATTAGAAACGGTAGAAGAGTATATTTACCTAGGGCACGCGGTAAAGCTGGGGAAAGAAAAATAAACCCGGGAAATAAGAAGAAGAATTGGAGCAGCGTGGGCAGCTTTTGGGAAACTAAAACATATACTTAAAAACACAAATATACCCATAAATCTAAAAAGGAAGGTTTACGAAACCTGTATACTACCTGTCAAAACATATGGGCTGAAGACCATGGCTATCACCCAGAAAAACGCAGAAACACTTAGAGTAACACAAAGAGCGATGGAACGTGCAATGCTAGGCATTAGCCTGAGGAACAGGATCAGAAATGGGGAAATTAGAAAAAGAACAAAAATACCCGATATTATGCAACGAGTAGCCCATCTCAAATGGCAATGGGCTGGACACGTGGCTAGAGAAGATACAAAACGCTGGACATCAAGAATAGTTAGATGGAGACCGCGACAAACAAAGAGAAGCGTAGGAAGACCACCCACAAGATGGATAGACGATATCAGGAAAATAGCGGGGAGAAACTGGATGCAAAAGGCGCAAAACAGAGGTACATGGAAGAAAATGGAAGAGGCTTACGTTCAGGAGTGGACGGAAAAAGGCTGAATAGAAGAGAAGAAGAAGAAGAAACTAAATAGTTTAATGGATCCCTACATAAATGTAAAAACTAAATGTTGGTTAGAGATTTAAATTTATTACGATGAGAACATAATTACGTGGTTGGTTCTTTATCGGCAGTGAATATACCAGTGACCATAAAACTGTGTTCCTTATAGAAGACTTCTACATTTTCTAATGTTATGTATATTATATTTTTTACCTCCATTTTATTAAATTTATAAGGTCTACTTCAAATTTCGGAACGCTGGCTGCAGGCTGCACTGTAGGGTCTTGTTGTTGCGTGTTGACGCGCCAACCTTAACATAATGTTTCTACCAACTATATCGATTTTAATAAAAACTGAGATTTCGAAAAAATGATCATTTGTCGGGTCTATTATTTCCTTGGCACCATCCAAAATTGGAAATGGAAACGGTTTGTGCGACGTAATTTTTTAAGAAAAACTATATTTTAAAACATTTGCAGAAAATCATCTAGTGGGCGTTAGCTATATAGCTGCATATAATAATGCTGTTATCCACAAAATTTTAGTTCTAAGACAACTAGGATTTTCAAAGATTACACTTTTTTGCTTGTTTGTTCACAAACTATACTTCCAATAGCAATAAGTTTTAAGTTATTTAAAAGTTCTTACGCAGTAGATTTTTCATACACGCAAAATGGTTGAAGTTACGAACCACCGGGAAAATGGCTAATATCTTCAATGAGAGTTGATCGTGGAAACAGCCTAAAGTCATATAATTCATGACAATTATTTAATTGTTATTAGAGAATAGTTTAGTTGCTGCAACTGTTTGTTGTTTTAAAAAACAAAATATTTCTTTCTAAATACATAAGGTAACAGTGAAACAGATTGTTTGATTTGCTTGATAAACATAGATGATTTCTATGAAAGTTTTGTCAAGATATTTAACATATAATGTTGCCTCAAGGTGGCCTAGTTAACACTATATTGGGGTTTCTACTTTATGTCTAAAGAATAATAGTATTTAAAATAAACGAGGGACTTTCGGAACATTTAAATATATTTAAGAAAATGCGAATTATAATCTATTATAACCCAAAATAATGTATAATACCATTAAGCGGGGATATAAATCACCTTTAACCCAATATTTTATAGCTGCCTATTTGTAACATAATTTTTGAATCTCGGCGGAAGATTACGAGTTTTCTTCCTCATGTCCCGTTTTCTACAAACATGTTTTTTTTTATCTCCGTCGATATTAAAATTCATATACAAAATCTCCGGATTTTGAAAGTAGTTATTTTGTTATTTTTGTTCGTTGCATACTAAAATCCTATAATTTAGCATTAGTAAACAAATTAAAATTTATATCATTACGGGTTTTTGTATAAAAATGCTTTAAACTTTAAATTAATAGAAGCCCTGTCGGTCGGCATGTTGTATAACTTAGAGAGATTTGAAAAACACACACGAGCACGTTCGATTTTAATCCAGCCATCAACGCCCATCCCTCAGAATTACAAGTTATTTTTTACTTAAAGTGTAGTAAATTTTCGGTTCGATTCTATCTTGAAAAGCTAAATGCCATGAATTTGTAGTTGCCTCAACATATATAAACTCATCAGATTTACATTTCCTAGCACGAATCAAGGTGTGGTCATACATCTCAGATTTTACATCTACATTTTCTGGGATTTTAGAAATCCCTCTTTTCTGTGCAATACTTTCCTTCACGTAAAAAGTATAGAAAAGGAAAACACAACCTAATTATGTCTATTTTATTGATTTTTCAAAAACGTGCAATCTACATCCCTTAGTTGTTACTTGGATGTGAATGGTTTATAGACAGATAGGGTAAACTAACAGATGTAACCAGACATGTATACCTAATATTTGATTATAAATACACAAAGAAATTGAAGTTGCTGAAAATGCTCAAACAACCATTTCAGCGTTTAAAAGTAAATGCCGATAATATTCTCCACCACTTATGAACAAGTTACACGAAGTTATTTATCTTCCTTCTACTACTTTGCGGAAAATTACCAATACAAACATTTTTACAAATTTAAAGTATTTTATTCAACACCTCGATATAATAACACTATTACTAATGTTGATATTACATAAGTAATGTGATATATTACTACTAGTGAGAAAGTATTCAGAAAGTCAATAGTAATAGAATGTAGAAAGACACTTCTATACAAACCTATCGCAAACCGGTACATTCTTACGTACTGCCAATTAGGATCCAAACACTAATACGTCAGAAACATCAGGCCAGATGATTGTGGCAACGAACCAGGGAACATCAACATAAATTAGCCCTCAACCAGTTAACGCACCAAGTTAAATGGGAACTCGAAAACCACCGCATTTCATCATACCAACGATACATAAGCGACCTCGAAACTTCTGATCCGACAATGTGGCGAGCGGTTAAACGGATCACCAACCAGAATCCCATAACACCTACCCCACGCATTGATGACGCTACATATTCCAGCGACCAAGATAAGTGTGAGATCCTAAGCACACACCTCGAACAAGCGCTAACAATCAAATCCAGTATTGAAAACACACAGTTCAACAACCATATAGACGAAATAGTGTCCCAACACCTCCCATTAAATGCTACCAACATTCAAACAACAACACCTGACGAAATTGCCTCGATTATCCAGCATTTACCAAATAAAAAAGCTCCTGGTCCCGACTTGATTCCAAACATCCTTCTCAAAAATATCACTCCCAAATGCCTTTCATATCTCACCTCTCTTTTTAATGCCTGCTTATCCACCGGATACTTTCCTAAAAACTGGAAACACGCTCGTGTAATGCACTTTCATAAATCTGGGAAATGTAAAACCAATCCCTCATCCTACCGCCCAATAAGCCTCCTCAGCACTTTATCTAAGCTTCTTGAAAAAATCATCTACAGCCGACTCTCAACTTATATATCCCAGAAGCCGATACTACCACCCTTCCAGTTTGGCTTTAGACCCAACTATTCGACAACACACCAGCTTGCTAGGATTCACGAAATAATAGCTAAAGGTTTTGAAAATAAACAATACACCACCATCATATTCCTCGACATCGCCCAAGCGTTTGACCGGGTTTGGCACAATGGCCTACTTTACAAAATGATCCAACTAAAAATCTCGAAATATATCACTAACATAATCTCAACATTTCTTAGTGAACGTACCTTTGCTAGCATCGTCAATACTTCCGTATCGGGAACCAAGAACATCCAAGCCGGAGTACCCCAGGGACCCCCTACTGTTTAACATATCCATGTACGACATTTCGGTGCCTGATAACTGCTCCCTAGCGATGTTTGCGGATGATACGGCGATAATAACGCAAAATAGTGACCTAAACGACGCAATCCAAGCTCTCCAAAGTGCAACAGATCAACTGCAACATTGGTTCAACCGCAGGAACATTACATTAAACCCAACTAAAATTATCGCAAAGATATTCACTCTCCGTCGATTCCAAAATCCAATCCCCATTGTTATCAGTGGTAATATCATCCCATGGAACCCAAAGGATGAGGCTGTAAAATACCTAGGAGTCCATTTGGACCAAAAACTAACCTGGGGGATACACATAAACTCCAAAGTAAATGACTGTCATCATAAGTTAAGATTGTTATACTCAATCCTAAATAGAAACTCTCCGTTGAAAATCGAGTGCGCCCTGCTAATATATAAATCCATCCTGCGATCGGCTCTTATGTATGCCAGCGTAGTGTGGGGTGCTGCGTCGAAAACGCATATTAACAAACTGCAGGTGTTCCAGAACAAGGTCATCAGAATGGCAACCAACGCTCCTTGGTTCATCCGCAATGATCAGCTACATCGCGAACTGAATATTGCCTACATCCAAGATTTTATCAAAAGCACCACCAAAAAATTCATGGAAAACCTATTAACCAGCCCAGCTGCCGATCACTACACACTAGGACAGCGATCAATAAACCTTCGATTGAAACCTCGTCTCCCACAGGACGTGCTACTAAGTGACAGTGACTAATGATGCCCACCCATTTGACTAGTGCGCAATAAACTAGCCCTTTACCATATTTGTGTATAATGTTTATGTTTTATATTTTATAGTAACCTAATACTAATCCAATATTACTGTGTATGGCCCATGTGAGCCGATCCAGTTTTAATAAATTAAAGAAAAAAAGAAAGACACCATGAATATTAAAATTAGATTCAACACTATTTCTTGCTCAAATTAATACTTACATTGACATTTAACAAAACGGTCTTGTTAGATTGATAGACAGCAATATCGGAAACAGTTTTTGTAGAAAATGGTTGGTATTGAGATGTTAACAGGAGATGGCTCTTCCACTTGCTGTCCTCCTTGAATATTCTTGCTTATATAAAAAACCCTATTTGGTTCGTTATTGAATCTCCTATATAGTCCTCTGCCACGGTGGAAAATTTATAACCATCATGGCGCTTGAGTTAAAATGGCGCTTCCAGCCTTGACCAACAATATTCTAGATGAACGACTCAAGCTAACGTCAGTGTAAGATTCTGCGTTCGGAAGTTGTAAGTAAGAAGCTACCTTAGAAGGTATTCTGGACAAGGTGTTGATGCCGACTGCGTGAATAGTGTAGTTTCCATTTTGTAATTTACAGATAATCGGCTGTGAGGGGTATGTTGAGGGTGCAAAGAAACATACCGTGTATACAGGCCAAGAGCGCGACCAGGAAATCCTTTAATAATAGTAAAACTACGTGATACATTTATTCTTAGTTTCTGGGATTTAAATACTTAAATAAGGCTTGTAGATCTCGTAGATTCAAATTAACAAATCCAATACATCTACCCGCAAGGCCGCAGCCCACAAGTAATGCAATCTGAAAATAAAAAGATGCAGTGCATCTATTTGAAGAATAAAGAGAGAAAAGTACGTGTAGTTTCATCATCAAATAATCACTGTCAGGTGCTTATTTTAGGAATTCTGGAGACATTCCAAATTTTTTGCCCTTTTCCGTTTGTGATTTCGACTCATTTTTTTAGATAAGCAATTAATTTGCCATACGTAGAAATATCACTATTCTTATATATCTTCAAAGTTGCTTTAAGTATGGAATACTTCTTCCACAATGAAGAAGCTGCAGATTTCTTCTGAACGCATAAAAAGTAAACTAACAACACATCTTCGTTGACACCGGTAATAAATTTAGATTCCTTAGCTAGTAAACTTAAACAAGCCTCTTTCCCTTTTTCTTTGACTTTTACTAGGATAAATACTTCCTCTTCAATTATATTATAAAAGTCAAAAAGACATTGTATGAAAATGTGCTATTGTCAACACATAAAACAATACATAACAACCTACCAAAATAACCATTCCATGCCATACCCATTATACCGCTTTCTGATAAAAGAAAAATTTAATTTGTCAAATAAACTTTTAAACGAAAACGATAATTATCTCTGTCCAGGTCACGTATAGAAATGTTGAATAAATATTTTTATTGCATTCGTATATAATGCATACTAGACACTCAAGAAAATTAAACATCGTATAATAAGCTTTTGGACTCAAAGTGGAAGTTACACAAGCTTTTTGGTACCACGTTCTTAAAAAAAAGCCGAAAGTGAAATGCTCACGCAAGACGAATGATTATTTACCAAATTTGCTAACATCAAACTAAAACCCATACGATATTTTTAAAATTTGACTCTGTATTCGATGTTATTTTGTTTGAGGTGGTTTATGTCGTTGTATACCGGTCAAATTTTCATCATTCCCACACACAACTGCAGCCGTTCGACAGCATCTATACCGTGGCTACTATCAAGTGCCATCTTGTTTAGGCAATACATCCTAAAAAGTGGGGATGAGTGATTAATAACAATCTTTTGGAGCCCATAGTGATTACCACCTACGCCGAAAGTACTCTTCAACACAGTTTTTTGTAATTGTGAGGAAGGTTGTGGCGCAAATTATGGGTGTAGAAAAGTTCGTAGTTTGTGGTCATTGTTGTGGGCAATCTTGCCTCAATGTCACTTCTGACGATATTAACATAGAAGAATCGGAATATGATGACATAAACCCCTTGGATGATGTAAAATCGAATACTTCAGAGAAAGAAAGTGATATTGAAGAAAACGAAAAGAAATAAGTGCTAGAGGCAATCAGGAGGAATCATTATTTTATGAACATTGATTAGGCCTACCGAGGAAATCATGTAAAGAAACGCCCCTTGCATTCTTACTCGAAGCTACAGTTATTCCACAGTTAGTAGCGGGCTACAGGATTAAATAGAACAGGACAACAAACATACTGTCTCTCTCTATCTGTTACATTACTTTACATAGGCCTCCAAGTATTTCGCCTATCCGAAGCAGAAGAAGAAGTTTCCTGAATGAAAGAAAGATCCAGATATGGCCGTTTACCTGTTTAAACCGGTCTAAGAACAAAACCAGATTATTGTACAAAAAGGGATTTTACGAGTATATCAGCATCTTTATTTTATTTACGCAACATCATCTTCTTTTGCGGTAACTAGTGGCAAGGCGAAATATTTGGGACGTATTTAAAATTCGCATATAAGTAATGTAACAGAAACGGAGAGACAGTATTTTTGTAGTCCTACTTTATTTAATCCTGTAGCCCAACTATTAACTGTGGAACCATTATAGTGTGGAAACTAATGCATCGTGGTTATTGCTTTATTCTATCACTTGAAGCTTTGTGTACCATATAACATGAAAACGGTTGTTCGTACGTAAAAAATATATATAACTTCTTTTGTAGAGAATATATATAAGTTTTCGTATAGCAATAAATGTTGCTGGCCAATAGCAAGTGAGATTTACGCGATAAACTAATATTCGCGACCTTTGCCCATGAAAAAGTATGCGAATCCGGTATATCGCTGGGGACTTTACACACGTTACTTATAATGCTCGGGTTACAATTTTTCCACAAATGCTCCATTTTTCAAACTTATTTGGCTTGACTTAGAGTCCTTCAATAACCATGGCTAATAAAATGATAAAAATAATATATAAAGGACAGAAAATTCTTTAAGAATTAATCAATTGTAAAAATGGCACACTTGAAAAAAATATTAGAAAGTGTTACATGGACTATTATTAAATCTTATTATGTAATTATACTATGGAAGACCTATAAAAGATTTTTTATTTATTGGCGAAGCTGTGGGGACTTCCAGAAATATTTTAGCATTTTTATCTATTAGCTCAAACATTTTAATTGTTGGTTTGCATACGATAATTCTCTGCATTTTAGAGATAAATGCTATGCCTAGAATAAAGATTAACTGGATACATAATGATGAAAGGAACAATTTGCAGGCAATTATTACGAAATAGCGCTTATCATACTGCTACATTCGCGTTTGAGATTCAAATCTAGTACCGCGATATAAAGTCGTTTTCTCACTCAAGTGTAGTAAAGTGTTTTTCCTAGTAACTGGTTTCTATAGTAGAAGTTTATACATTTTTCATGATCCGGAACCCACACTCAGCTGTAGGTCCCTCATATTTGTGTCACTTTGAACGTGCAACACGAACACAGAGAAAACAGCTATACGTCTCTAGCATGTTCAGACAAAAATGTTAGAGGTGATCTCTCATCGCTTTAGGTTAAAATGTACTTGTACGCCACTGATTAAAGCAATGTAAGAAATCTTACTTCTTGCTTTATTCCCCGAATTTATTAATGGAGTTTTAAACAGATTAAAGTCGTGCTTTTTCTCGCGTAATTCTTTGCAATTCCGCAGTTCATCTAAAATTGGAATTTGCAACGTTAATGTGAAAAACTTCAAGTTCGTCGTCGTTAGCAGCAAAAGTTTCGCTTGAGCTGCTTCGTTAGTTACGTGTCTGCCTGTGGTTAGCTACAATTTAAAGTTACCTTTGGGGAACATCAAGGCAATTTTTGGGGTTTAGACAGCCGACCAGGTAAATTATAAAAATACCCTTTATTTAAGAACATTTGGACACATACCAAAGGGGCGAGTCTCTAGAACGAAAGAAATTTGACTTGACCTGTCAAATTTCTCTCATCTCGCAAACAAAGCCAGATACACTTTCCAGCAGGCAAGCAGAACACGCGCCAGCAGTTTATGCTGAGAAGCTCCATTGAAGACAATTCAAACCCAGCTTCAGACCCACATCAAGGCGCTATGACTGTTGACAACCATTCAGAGTCATTCTGCGTAAAGACCGATACACGATAGTTTAAATTCACCGCAGCATTCGCGGAGTTATTGTGGCGCAGGATTACTTGTTACTTGACTAAATGGAATCCTTTATTTCTAGCAGGCGTGTTGTCGTTGGGGATGTGATTAATATAATAATTCAGAGGCAACCTTAAGCTTTTGTTTGTTGTCTTCGCGAACATTCCCAGTTTTACAAGTAACTCTGTACAGATCGCAGCACTCAGCATTTACCCAGAAACCTATATTCAGTAGTTGCCGATTAAAATCAAGGACAATAATACATTTATTAAAATAATAAATAAATAATAAAAAAACATATTAAAAAATCCAAAAATGTAAGATTATTTTGTTCAATTGATGAAGAATTTCACTTGCATCATCCCTTTGCTAAAAGTAGTGTTATAAGGTTTAAGGTATCTGAAAAAGTCAGTTCGGTTGTTCTTCCGTTTCTTCCTTTTGTTCTTCGGTGCCATTAGAACGAAATTCTTCAGGGATGTTTTTGTTTGTTAATTTCTGGACAATTATGACGCTGTTATCAACATGGACATAATTTGTAAACAGATTACTGTCCACATATTTTCGAACTGCAACCCATTCATTTAATCTCATCTCCTGAATTCCAATACTACCCAGTTAATGAAATCGGTTAATTGTTTCAATCCTGCATGTCTAAATCAATTACGGATAGTTTCTGCAGGTATGCTTTAACATAGTTGACATTTTGCATTTAAACGATTCGCTGCAACTCCGCTTTTCTATAAGCTTGCTTGAGGATCCGTATGACACCCTGAGCCATCGGTTGCAATACGGCGTTGTTCTTGGTGGCAAAAAGGCAAGCTTGATGTTGCATAATGTAGTTGACGGATATGTCGGACAATTATTCACAAACAGCAGGATTTTTCGGTTATCTCGCATCCGTGATATGAGGGGGAGCTCCCAACGGAATTCGGTTCGGATATAATGGACTTTTAGCGAATTTTTTGCCGATTACAAGCGGAAGTCCATTATAAGCGAATCCATAATATCAGATTCTATTTACTTAGTTTTAACCCTTAACTGGTGACGTGGGGTCCAGGTGACCCCCGGTACTTTTAATTTCTGGTATAATTTACGTATCGTACTACCTATCAGCTGGCCACCCCCTCTACCTTCAAACTGGCCAGACTTACACGTGCTCCTACCTCAGTTATCCCATAGACGCAGTTGTAGACATACTGTAATTTGTTACGTTTTTTTTTCTATAATTTTCATGATGGCTAGTACGTCTAAAAAAGTGATCGTGATACCAATTCTGAAATAAGTGCAAAAGAGAAGAGTGATGATCAGATTGCACAAGCTTCTGTAGACAGTCCAGATAGAAGTCATGATATTGACTCAAGTTCCAGTACCGCAAATCATGATGAAGTACCTAGCGTAAGAAAGTTTTTGGAAAAAACCGATACAGGTGGTTATGTCAGCCACCTTCAAGAAGCACTCAAACTTTACGTCATAACATTGTCATGCATTTACAAAGTTTGTAGTCTTCTACGAGTTTTATCGCTGTTTATAATATACATATTTATTATTACTATTTAGGGCTCAGGGGTCCTGCGAAAGCAATTGGAAATTCAGCGTCCCTATAGAAGCATGGATATGCCTTATCACTCCAGAAAGAGAAAACGAAATTATTGTTCAAACCAGTAAGAAATTGTCTACAATATGGCAAAATTATGCCCGTGAAAACAAGCCCGAACGCATATACGTATTCTGCAGACGCACAACGCTTAGCCAAACGATTCGCAAATGTTCGGGTAGGATCGACCTGGAACTTAGCTTGCGGCCTAAACTGCAGACGCTGAATGACCTTTGACGTCTGCAGTTTGCATTTAGAGATATATGTGTAAGAAAATATTTGTGTAGGCGTGTAACATTTTATTATAATACGATTTTAAAAAAGTGGCATAAACAATGGAAAACATAGTTCCAGAGGGTTAATAAATAGAGGTTAGTATAAAATATAACCGCTCAAGGCAGAAAATGCGGAATTTTTCCCTTGAATCGCAAAGAGGTTTTAAGTAGGCTTCCACATGAACCTACTGAGGATATCGAAGTCACAGAGCAGGTGAATAACTCCGTTATATCACTATTAAACGAATTGCGATATGGAAATGCTAGTACCAGTGTGCAGTGGCACTCAGAGAAAGAGAAGCAAAAAAGTTGAGGTACTTGCAAGGAAAAGTCTTACAGGGGCCGATTTTTCTGATGCAAGTGAGAATGAAGTAGAGGATCATGTGTCACTCCATGACAGCGATAGCAGTATGGGTCCAGTAGATTTTGAGGAAGAAAGTGATGAAATTCAAGAAGAAGTAGAAGACGGGGGCCAACAAAAAGTAGAAGAACGTTATCAAGAAAAAAATGATATATTGCTCATAGAAAAGTCTACCAGTGATGAAAATCAACTTGAAGTATACATGCATGGGAAGTTTTTTACTAACGTTTCGCCAATTAAAAATGAGGAAATTGAAAAATCAATGTGGTTACTTGTTGCCTTTGTGGTAGAAAAATCCGCGAAATCCAATAAGTACAAATATTTTATTGGAAATGGCCCAATTAGATGAAAATTACAAGGAGTTTGAAGAACCATTTTTATGAAGTCGTCAGACTTCAGGATATGTTTATGCATTTCCAGAAGTTCCCGATGTCAGTGTATTTTCTTATGAGCAAGTTGTAGTAAAACTGGCCCCAAAAGAGCAGTTAGAAAAAGACAATGCTAAAGGTCGCAGAAGGGGCTTTTTGACATTTGACATGAATCAAAATGTTTTAAATTAAAACCACAACATTTTTGGTGTTCTACCTATTTGCCATGTTAAACTTTTTAATATATACATATACTTATTCATTTATTACTTCCTAACCTATATTCCTGCTAATTTAAGTGGTTATTTAAAAAAAATGAATTCTAATATGATTTAAAAACATTTTTATTGTTTCTAGTCACCTACATACCTTGTAAACGTAAAATATGCGGGAAATCAATGGGTGTTTCTATTGACCCCACATCGAAGTTGAATAGAAACAAACAATATAATAATTTATATGGTGAAAACTGATTTTTTTGGGCAAAATATTAGTTACGTAATGTATTCTACTGTGCGGGACCGCACTTTTCCAATAATTACATTTTCATTAAACACATTCGAATGAAAGATATAAACCTGCTAATGTCGCGAGTTGTTTCTATACAACCCATTTTATGGTATGTTCGCCTATTATGCAGCGCGTAGCAAGATTATTACCACAAACAAATTTTCGTGGATTCATCAGGCAACTGCGACGTAGAAAACCACAAGGTATACTTTTTTGTAACAGAGTCGCCTGCAGGCGGATTGCCTATTGGGTGCATTTTGACAAACAGTCAAAAATTAGACGTCTTTCTGGCAGCTGTTAAGTCGCTGTATGAAATTCTTCCAGTGAAAATTACACCTTCAGTAATTCTAACTGATGACGATCTCGGCGAGAGAAAAGCACTTCAGACAGTTTAGCCTAATGCAAATATATTGTTGTGTATTTTTCATGTTTTAAAATCCTGTTGGAAATGGGTCACTACGGCCAAATATGGAATTTTGAAAGAAGATGGTCAACTTCATTATAGGCTATTTAAAGATATTTGAATGTCAAAAAATATCGGAGATGCTGAAACAGCTCTTATAAAATTTTACGAAAAATGTATCAGAATTTCGCTGATTATGTGGAGCATATAATTGATCGGATTGAGATGTGGTGCTTACTGTATATAAATAAAAACAAAAGCATTTAACTTAACCCAACTGACAGATTTTATAATCACTAGTTTTGAGTCCTACTTTACAGAGCGTATTATGGACCTAATCTTTAACAGAGTTTCTAAAGCTGTTGCAAAAAAGTATTTTCCTGTTGAAAGAGATAATGAAGTCTATAATATAATCAGTCTTGGAAACATGGATTTTATAGTTAACAGCTCGAGAGATCCAGATATTTTTTACGACGTAGATATGTTTGTTTTCAAATGTTCATGTCCAGTTGGCTATAATGGCCACCATTGCAAGCATCAAGGTGCTGTTGCCAAAAAATATAATGTATTTACAGCAACTAATATCTTATCGCTCCACTCCAAGCATATCCTTTATGAAATTGCATTGGGAAAATCTGCAAATTCATCTACCTTTGATACACTGAAAATTGTTGGAGCTATTGCAAGGCCCTCAAATCAGAACATTTCTTCTTGCAATCTTTCTTCCTTCCAAAGCCAACAAGATCAGCAAAAATAATGTCGAGACTTGAAAATGACCCTCAATCTTTTGGACCCGCTATAATAAAATACTTGGACAACTGTAACAAGTATGCCAAATCAAATCAGTCGTTGATATCAGGCTTGCATTGTGCTTTTAAATATACAGGAATTTCATCTAAAAATAAGAAGCAGATGGTATTAAGAAAAGGGAAAAAAATACCCGTTCAGCCGACATCAATATCAAGACGAAAAGTTGCAATGACAGGTAGAAGAGCATCGTTAGCTGAACGAAAATCTGGAAAATCTAGCAGAAAACAGCAAAAAAGAGCACAGCACAAACTGCAACATTGTGTAGAGAATAACATTGGTCTAGGTGGTAATAAATTTAGGAAATAGTGATTTTTCCGGAGAACATTATTATTTCTAGGGTATTTTTACATTTACATAAGAGTAGGTCTGTTTTAGTTGCAATTACATTATGTTTATTTGTTTAAAAAATTAGATTACGTATGAACAAGAGTTGTGTTATTATTTGTTTATTAATTTAAGAAGTGAGTTCAAGAGTGATTTTTCGT
>JABXWE010008710.1:0-14817 GCA_014611495.1 Limonius californicus | reverse complement strand
GGAGTATTATATCCAAAGCTTGGCTCTCTACCACTGAGCCATCCTCGCTCTTATATATATATATATATTGTGATGAATAAATCAAATAATAAATAAATGAAATTATAATTTTACTTGTTTAAACCGTTTTTTTAAAACATAACATATCATATGTTTCTTTTAGATTTTATGATAAACAACTTGCAATTGGGCGCCAGGCTAAATATGAAAATAGCCGAATTTAGTGTATAAAATATACCAAATTAATACCACGGTCGATAGCTCGGTACAGCATGAAAAATCGCCGTCGGTTCAGTTTGGCTTTTTATTTTTACTAACTGCGCATTACATGAATAGGTTAAGTGACGCATGACAGTTCTGTTCTCATGACTCACAGTCGGCTTAATGCTAAATTACTAATTTTCTATGTAAACCAAACACATTTAATTTATAGACAATGGTGACAAATGAAGTTCACAGGTACGTGCAGGTATTCTTCTTATAGCTATCGCTGTAATCGTTACCTTTTTTAATTGAATCGCTTCATCTACTTGGAGTTCTGGTAGTGAAGTTTTCGGAATCGAATTTCAGGTAAGCTGTTCTCCAAGCCCCAGGAAAATCTTCTACGTGGATACTTTTGTAAGATAAACCCTTTATCTGCACAGGTAAGCTGTTTACTCTTGTAGATAAACAAACACTTTTTATATTCAACTTTATACTTTTATTATTTTTATCAACAATAACGTTTATATCAAATTTAACAATTTTGATTACAGGAGCACATAAAAATTGCGTGCGTACTTATCGAAGGCAAAAAGGACGCTCCTTTAACATTGTTTTATCAACAAAAAACATAGTAACAGACAAAATCTCCTTAGATACGATGCATACAATCATGAATTTACAGATAGGTAACTTGGATCTTAGAATTAATTTTTAATACAAATTTTTGACATATGAAATTAAATTATAAATTTGTTAATAGTTCACTGACGCCACTTTTTACGCACATTCTGATTTCAGAAACACTATCAGCGCGTCTAAAAGTTCTATATTCCATCCATTCCGGATTTCCAAACTGCCATAAAAACATCCTTCCGGAAAGCTTCGTTTAATACCATTTATGGTCATGTATGATTAAATATCCCAGAGCTGGATCTGAATACTATTTATTGGCAAGTCATGTCACCTTTTTATTATATTTGTGTTGTATTGGTTACATTTTGAAAGAAGATTTTTAATAAATTCACTCTTTGTGTTCAGGAATACCATAGCAAATGCCTCGACTGTGATCCCAATTAAACAAGAAACAACCCTGCATTGACGTGCTCTTAGATACCTTCCACAAAAGAATCAACCTCTAAGATATGATTTAAATATGCATGTATCCTTTTTTTTATAAATACAATTAATTACGCTACGCATATAAAACCATCACAATATATTGGATAGCGTCAACCACTTTTAAAGGAGAACAACTTAACTGATCCACCCTGTATATGATATAGAAAGATAGTGCTACAATTAAAGTATAAATGAGGGGGGATATGAAGGCACGTGTAAGTAAGAACGGGTGTACAATGTGGCATTTGAAACTTCAAAATTCATACTGATGTCATTCTCACAGATGTTAAGATTAATTATATTTATGTTAAAGAAGCCAATTTAATGCTAAGTAAATTTATTTTCAATTAAATTAAATGTTCAAAATGCCCCCTTCATTTTTTTTAACAACTCTGTTATTAATTTTTACCCACCACGTTGCTGCTAGGGTTGTCGTTTCCTCAGTGTAACATACAAACTAAACAATTGTAATATGTAAGTATATAATATACCTACCGTTTACTAATTTCAATCCAGATTCCTAATCAAACCTGATGATAAATTGAATAGTTTTGCATTACACATTTCTTAGTCAACCACAAAACATAATATTATTAATAACGTTATCATATTGTTATATGATTTATTTGCTCGATATGTATTTTGACGTGTTAACAAATTATTAATAATGTTATATTTACTTATTAATTTATATGAATTTCAGCAAGGCAGTAAGTAAGAAACAATTAACATATTTCCTAGTTTGAAAATTAATTACGTCTGCCTCTAATTACATGGGTTTTAGAGTAAGCCGTCAGAAGCTTAAAATTTAACTATTAATCGTAATCATTCTTGAAAACAATCTTTGTTTACATCTAAAATGTAAAATTGCTTTAAATCCCCCGAACAATGTAATTTGCTCTGTTATACAAATTCGTATCTGGTTTCATCTCGGTGTGGAGTACAATAGAATTTAAATTAAATTTCAGACGGATGGGAATAATTAAAACGCGAAATTTAATATGTAATTAGCACCAACATCTGCGTTTTATGAGGCAGACATATCAGTCTCCCGGCTAAAATCTGCATTAAGCACATGTTATGAATTATCCAAACCAAATAAACAAATTTGAAGTGACATAAAAACCCCGGGCCCCGTCCTCGTTTGCTCGGCAGACAGCGTGACTGGCGCAGAGGAAGTAATCTTAGATTATCACTCACTATACAGAGTGATATTAAAGAAGTTGTCTTAAATTATTTTATTTCTAGACATTATAATTTATGGAAACTAATAAATGTGTCGGTTAAGATTTTTCGATAGATACGAGGCAGAATCAATAAATAAGTATTTTATATAATGTTTTATTAACAATGAATGTTAATTTATCACTTCTTAATGAAGTCTCTTACGTGTCTACATACTTAGTTTATCACCCTGCAAGTGTCTGGGTAAAATGTTTTGCATTGACCAAGTAAATGGTGCTTTGTGCTAAATCTGGCGCATAAGAGAACAGCTCAAATACTTTAGAATATTAATATTTTCTAATGATTTTTGTAGTTATATTAGTACAAACAAGCCTAAAATAAAACATTTTGTGGCAAACGTCCTTGTTTTTACTTTCCATACTGTAGATATAAAATTATAGTTACACAATTTAGCGGAAATGTTCATTTTAGATCTCTATGAATCAAAAAATGTTTGAATTTAGAAGACATGTGCGATGTACGTGTGTGTGTTCGTCGATATCTTTGAAACGGCTGCTCCTATTTTGATGAAATTATAGTATACACGGTGATCCTAAACATGTGCCAAAAAATTTTACTACGTATAGGTGAGGTTAGTTAACCCCTAAATTACCTAGTAATATTTTTACATTCTTCGCCGTTGCTACTACTATACAGAGTGCTATTAAAAAAGTCCATAATTATTTTGTTCCTAGACATTATAATTTATGGAAACTAATAAATGTGTCGGTTAAGATTTTTCGATAGATACGAGGCGGAGTCAATAAATAAGTGTTTTAGAACAATGTTTTATTAATAATGAATGTTAATATCGCCCTGCCAGTGTCTGGATAAAATCTTTTGCGTAGACCAAGTAAATGGTGCTCTGTGCTAAAGCTGGCGAATAAGAGGGAGGCTCAAATACTTTAAAAAACATATTAATATTTGTTAATGATTTTTGTAGTTATTTTAGTAAAAACAAGTCTAGCGTTATCTTGTTATAATAAAACATTTTGTGATAAACGTCCTTGTTTTTACTTCCCATACAGTAAGTATACAGTTACAGTTCACAATTTAGCGGAAATGTTCGTTTTAGATCTGTGGCAGTCCAAAATCTTTGGTTTTAGAGGATGTGCGCGTATATACGTGAGTGCGTTCGTCTTGGAAACGGCAGCTCCGATTTTGATGTAATTGTAATATACCGGGTGATTGTAAACATGTGCCAAAACTTTAACGACGTATAGCTGAGTTTATTTAACTCCTAAATCACCTAGTAGTTGTTTTTTCGCATCGTTACGGAGATATGGTGCTTCAAATTTGTTTACAGCAATTCACTAGAATCTTTGTTTATTTTTGTTTATGACCATGATCAACATACATTAACAAAAAACACAGTTTACAACGAACATTCTTAAGATTAAACAAGGTCACGCACAGATGAACCCAAAACAGTTAAATCTAGGCCAACAATACCTGAAAAAAAGGTACCGCAAAAAGATCTTGTACAAGCAATATTTTCTTATATCGCTAAAGTTTTCCGAATAAAACATACAAAATATAAACTAGTTTCAGAAGATTTGACAATCAACGCCGTGCAGTTCAGGTGGCCTCCCATCGGTAAACTAAATGGAGCAGCTGAAGCGTGGCTAACAAAAGTTTTGAGAATTTACCTTCTTCGTTGAAAAATTGGCCCTTCAGGGAGGTGTAAAGCTTGAGTCAATCCGTGGGTGTAACGGTGGAGTTTTTACAGTTAGCTTCCCTCGAAACCACTTGCTTTTGGCAGATATTTCAATATTTCCTGATACGACGAAATTTCTCAAATCGGTACTTCAAGCGATATATTCCCCATTTTCGGACGTACCGTGATTGGTACCGCAGAAAGCGAAAGTAATTACATATTGGTTGATTACACTGATTCGGACGCCCGGGGGTAATTTTAAATCTGCCTAACACTCAGGTCAAGAGCTAGAGCCTGACTTCCGTTTTCGCTCCGTACTTAATAGTGTGAAGACTCGGCTTAAAGCTGCGTTTGCAGAAAGCTAAATAAAGAGGTATGGATTTCCTCCCAAGTACCTATATTAGAATCATAATCATAATGAAAACTATACAGCTATAATGGGGAGCTAACCGAGCCAGTAAAAATAGACAGCGGAGTTCGACAGGGCTGCATACTGTCGCCGACAATATTTCTGATATTGGTAGCTGGATTATGAAAAGGGGAACTCGTAATAAAACAGGAATCAGAAGCCGAAAAAGTGGCAAAAGAAGCAATGAAGAGCGGACTCAGCATAAATAGAAAGAAGACTAAAATAATGAAAATAAATACCGAACGAGAAATGGGGATATTCTGCTACTTAGAGAGTTTATACTAGACAAAAATGGAGGAATACAAGATGAAGTAAATACAAGAATAGGTAAGGCACAAAATGCGTTCTATATGCTAAGGAAAATCTGGAGACCTAATAAACTTAGTCTACCAACAAAAATGAGAATATTCAATACGAATGTGAAAAGTATACTACTGTACGCAGCAGAAATATGGAAAACTGGAAACAAAGTTATACAGAAGATGCGAACATTTGTAAACAAGTGCTTGAGGAAAATTCTAAACATATTCCGGCCAAATCGCATCCTAACCAACAACGAATTGTGGGATAGAACTAAACAAGAACTAGTACAAACAACAATAACTAGAATGAAGTGGAAGTTCACGGACACACCCTAAGAAAAAAAAAAATAGTATAACAAGACAAGCGCTAGAATATCAGCCAACAGGGAAGACAAAAATGGGCAGACCAGCAGCAACATGGAAGAGAAACATAGAAAAAGAGATAGAGAAAACGAAATTGACGTGGAGAGAAGTAAAAGCAATAGCGAGGAATAGAGAAGAATGGAAGAGGTTCGTAGAAGCCCTATGCTCCGCGCGGAGCCAAGAGGATTAAAGTAAAGTAGTTACAAACACTGCTTACATTAACCCTTTAAGTATTAGTGGTCAATAAACTAACCATGTGGATATAAAATATACCGCGTAAATTTTTGAATTTATTTTGTGCGATTCTGACTTCTAACGTTTATACGAATTGCCGGGAATGCACCGATGTGCACTAAACTGACCACTTCTTAAGCATGCGCGCATTACCCACAAAGTGATCACTCAGCTAACCACCAAGTCATTGGTGGTATGGTGTTTTTACTTTATACACATTTTTACACATTGTTTATTAAACATCCTATTACAGCTTTGTTATAGGCAAGCTGAATTATTTTGATGTAATCGTATTATAGTTTAACATTATAATTAGTAGAAAATGTCGTCATTTTGTAATGATTTTACTAGGTAAATACCGTAATAAACGTGGCACAAAAAATATAGGTTATGTTTTGTTTGTTTATTTAGTGCACTATCAGTGCAGAAATATTTGACTAAAAGTTATATTTTTCTTCTAATAGTGTGTATATTCAAATAAAAAACAATTATAGTTTACATTACCGCAAAGATATTAATTGCAATTTTATGAAAAAAATACTATTGTTAGTAGTGCTATTTTAGAGATATTCGAATGCTCGACTTTGTTTGTAGAAGATGAGTACCAATCGACTTACAAACTTACAAGGTCTTTCATCTGATGATGCTTATGACCTAATTGATGGGATTTCACAAGACCAAGCAGTCAATTCTGACTATGGCGGTGACAGCGATGAGGATGATGCCCATACGTGGAGTGATTCATCTACCAATCATCATCTGCATCTACACCGAGATCTACACCTAAACCTGGTTCCTCGTTCCAGACTCAATCTGTCATTGATATCAACCCTGAAGGGCAACTATCGGTGATTGATTTGCAGAAACCATCTAGACCATCGAGGTCTTGCAACCAACGCTTTACGCAGCGCGATAATAGTAATGACGACTACGATAGCGACGATTCTGCAGCTGATCCTAATTTTACTGATCACCCATCTTCGAGACGAATAAGACATTTGCATTTTCATCAGACGACGAAGATGACGACGGTGAGATTGTAGGCGATATGTTATCGTGCACCACCACTAACACTACTGAGTTTTTGTTTACAAAGAACCCTTGTACATCGGCCAATTTTGACAATAATTATAACTTCATTTAATTATCAATGAAAGCAACAAATATGCCCATCAAAACGGAGTAGATTTACAAATGGACAAAAGAGAGCTAAAAGTTCTAATCGGAGTTCTAATTATTATGGGATTCCACTGCCTCCCAAATATTAAGAAATACTGGTCGTCTAACGATAATTTTAGAATACCAAGAATTGCAAATATAATAACTTTGAAAAGATTTTTAAAATTACTTCGATATTTACATCTCAACGATAACGCAACAATGCCGTAAAGAAACTCGCCAGAATTTGACCGAATATATAAAGTGCGGCCGCTTGTTACTCTTTTGAATGCAAAATTTTATGAACTGTTTGGTCCTTCCCGGAATATGGCTGTTGAGAGCATGGTAGGATTCAAGGGACGTTCTGTTATAAAACAGTATATGCCCATGAAACCCACTAAACGTGGATTTAAAATCTGGTAATTGCTGATTCGTCTTCTGCTTATATGCTAAATTTCGAAGTTTATGAAGGGAAATCGAAAGAAGTTGAGGAAGGTACTTTAGGCGAACGAACAGTTCTAACGTTGGCACGAGGCTATCAGGATAAAGGATACTGCATTTATTTCGACAATTATTTCAGTACCCTGAAATTGGTCAAAAACCTCTTGGATGCGGAAACATTTGCTTGTGGCACTTTTAGATCGAATAGGAAATATATTCTAAAGGATCTCCTTCAACCAGACAAAGAAATGAATATTGTTGAGTCAGACTACGCAACAACTGCGGATAATATAAGCGTTTGCAAGTGGAAGGATCGGGGTAAGAAGAGCGTCGTTGCAATCAGTTCATTTCATAACCCCACTGTGTTGACTAATGTCTCCAGAACCAACAAAAAGGGTGAGAAGGAAATTATTTTGTGCCCAAAACCTATATCAGATTATAATATGCATATGGGGGGTTGTGGATCGCTTTGATCAATACATTTCATATTATAACATCTCCTGGAAAAGCCGAAGATGGTGGCTGAAGCTTTATATGCTGGAATGCGTTGCTACAAAATCCAAAGTGGATTCGCAAATCAGAAGCCAATGACCCACTTGGATTATAGAGGCTTACTGGCTGATGAATTGATAGGGAACTATTGTTCAAGAAAAAGACCTGGTCCAAAACTTCCTATCACAAGAGCTAAGTTGCTGAAACCCAGCGGAAGATTTGTTGGTATGGACAACTCCATTAGAAAACTGGATGTCGGGAAGCATTTGCCGATTCAAGTAACGATAAGAAGACGCGCATTTTGCAGCACAAAAATCAAAGTTGTGCGTTCTACAACCATGTGTAAAGAGTGCCAAGTGGCGTTATGCATTGAATGTTTCGTACCTTTTCACGAATAACAGGTGTGCGTGATAGGGTACGCAACATTCATACATGTATGTAATAATATGCATTAAATGTATTATAATAAAATTAGAAATAAATAACGTTCATAAAAGTGATCATTTAATTAACCACTAAATAATCCAGTAAACGTCCTGACTTAAAGTATCACTGGTTAGTACATTGACCTTCTCATGTAGCCGTTAGGACATTCGTAGATTTTTTTAAACATTTTTTGGCTCTTTGAGAACCCTATCTAGTATATCAACAAATAAAAATCACCATAATAAAAACAAAAAGTTCTGCGTCTTAAAGGGTTAACAAACAGCATTTGAATTATCGCATTTGTTTTCAAGGCTAAGTTGATCAAAGATTGAGTTGAACAAGCCTCGTATAAATGAAAAGAAAACCAAATACATGACATGGACAGAGCAAGAGTATTACAATACAAATAGACTAATCACAACGAATAAAGGAAGGATATGCAACAGCGTTCTATAGAACACCTGATACAAGAAGAGAAATTCAGAGAAGAA
The DNA here is from genome assembly GCA_014611495.1 of Limonius californicus. Classification (NCBI taxonomy): domain Eukaryota; kingdom Metazoa; phylum Arthropoda; class Insecta; order Coleoptera; family Elateridae; genus Limonius; species Limonius californicus. The sequence goes on along the minus strand of JABXWE010008710.1, from coordinate 6,297 downwards.
TCATAGCAGGTAATCAATGTATACTGGCATTTAATAGCTACATATATAACAAAAATTTATCAAGAAGGCTGAAAATAAAAATGTACAAAACTATTTATAATAAGACCAATCGCAATTTACACAAGTGAAGTATGGGCACTAGGAACGACAAAATGCAAAACGCTATGGGAGAGGAAAAGTACTCAGAAATTTATATGTAGGAAAGAAAGTCCAGGATGATTGGGAAAGAAGAACTAACAACGTTATCAACGACATAGATATAGCAGCTATGGTGAAAGGCCAAAGACCGAATTGGTTACGACACAACAAGGATGAATAACAGCAGAATCCTGAAAAGGCTAATGGAAAGCAATATAGAAGGAAGGAGAAGGAAAGGAAGGCCGAGAACAAGATGGAGAAAAGAAGTAATGGGAGACATAGAACAGTGCAATATCAAGAATTGGCGTGGGAAGACTGATGACAAAAAAAGTGTGAGAAAAGACAGTGAAACAAGCTATGGGCCTTCTAGGCCTTTATTGCTACATAATAATAATAATAATAATAATAATAATGTTCGCAAACAGAATTTGTCAAAAAGTTCTGGTACGTCTCGTCTCGTACATGTTTTGCGGAATTTTGTGAATCAATTTAGTACAAAATTCTGATCGGAGTTTTGTGCAAAATTCTGCGTCGTGTCATACTGGCCTAACATAGCAGAATTTGGACACTAGCACAATCTGTATTTTAGCTCAATAGTTTCCGGATGTTGCTACATTTAAGAAAATTTAAATAGATACTTTCTTACAACAAATTATAATTAAAAATATCCTGATCTCTCAGAATGAAATTAATTAGTCAGACTTGTCTACATATCCTCATGCAGGTTTAATTTATCATCAACTAAAGCAATTCATTTACTTCGCAAAAAGCAAGAAAATTTGAAAGAAAATTCCCTAATAGTTTTTGCAACTCGTTGATACATAATAATTGGAGCAAGCTATCCAGTAACAAGATCAATAACTTACAATTAAGTGATCATTATTTCTAATTGCTCTGGCTGTATCAATTTAAACGCAGCAGCGTCTTCTTTTTATTAACAGTCTGATCCGATTTTCGACTCTTAACAAGCAATTTGCAAACCTCGTTAACTTTTGCTTTGTGTTGTCTTCTCTCTGTCCCGTCTGGGCGCTTCGGCCTCGCCCCGTCCTCGTCCATCTCGCTGCATCGTTGTAAAAATTCCCGGCTCGCTCGCAATCGGCATTTACAGAATTCGAAAATCGAAGCCGTTACAAATAATGAAGCCAACTCTATACCGGCTCCAATAACGAGTACAAATGCTCACTTTATTCGCGACAGAAATGGGCTTTATATAATAATTATGTTCATATGCTGCCCGATCTGTCGTGCCCCTGCGCCGCGCGTGATGAATGATAACACGGAATATTATTCGTGATGGTATTTTATGATTATATTGATTTTGCCATGACATTGCTGTTTGCCTTACCCGTTTCCCTCTTAATTATTATATCTCTGCTTTTTAAAGTCGAGCCATTGTGCTGCTGTGACTCGTGGAAATTCCATGAGACGACTTGATTTAATATTGATTAATAAGATAATTCCAATTTTTCCTAAGTAGTACAACTAATATGATACCGAATTTTCTTTAAATTTAAGTATAATATTTGATGAACGCGGATTAAGGCCTAATCTAGTCAACAACTGTTACACAATATCAGATTTTATATAGGAAAATTGCGGTTGCAGGGACACAATTAATAATTTTATTTTTAATTGTTTTTAATTATTATGAATCTTGTCGGACACGTTCGTTATATTTCGCCTATTGTGTTGCAGGTGCGATCTTAACCAGTCGCCCAAACAAAGAAACCATAAATAAACATATATGAATTCTTTATTAGTTTAAATAATTCCGCTAATCAGATTTATATCATATGTTACAACTATTGTTGTCTGCCATAAATCAATAAATACGTAAGGTGATAAATTTATATTCCATTCATTCCGTTCCATATTGTTAGCAAATGGAAAAACCAAGCATAAAGTTTCCGAATGAATTTGATTTGATTGGCAGGAAAATTCAGCGTGCTGAATGGCTAAACAAAAGATATATGATATTGTTATTTAATAAAAAAATTATGGTGAAGATATAATTTTAATAGGAGGAAATTAACTGATTTCCAAATTTGTATCAGTTTGAACCTTCAAGATAGCTAAAAAAAGTCCTAAATATACAGGGTATAAATAAAATAGGCACTGATGCATTGTAGAACCAATACTAAATTAATAAAAATAAGAATTTTGAGAATCATTAATAATAATAGTTTGCTTTTATAGCGTTAGTATGCTTTAGGAGAGTATCAACTGTTATTTTGTTAGGGACAAACAGCATTACGAGGAAGATAGTGCGGCCAGCAACACGCTTCAGCCACCTATTATTACCCCAGGAAGTTACCCCTAGGTATTCATTTAAGATTGATGCTAAATAAATACCTCTGACCCTAACAAACACTATTATAGTATATCTACTATATCAAAGCACAATATATTGGCATAATAATGCCAGTGAGGCAATACAGTAGAACCTCGATAATCCGAACTAATTGGGACCGGGGGTGGTTCGGACTATCAAATCGTTCGGATTACCAAACAAAGTGCTTTCCAGACATAGTAGCATGCAAAAAATGAACACTGACATACTATTTCCCATAAAATAAGAAGCACGTTGTATTGATTGTTAAAGGTAAATAGTTTGTTTTATGAAATACTACTGTGCTACAGTAAGGTAACTATATTTTATGTACATAATGTATGGCACATGAATTTTACATAGTATACAATCTTATACACACACAGTACAGTACAGAACATTTGAAAAATAGTCACTCATTTCTTTCTGAACTAAGGTTGTACGTTTTTTGGCTGCTAAATCACGGATTTTCTTTAGCGTAATCAACTGAGGTAAATAGCATTCAGGTTGTTTTTCGTACCAGTTCATTGCCGATTATTTTTATTTTTCCCAAAACGGCGTTCGGATTATCGAGCGTTCGGATTACAAAGGTTCGGATTATCGAGGTTCTACTGTAATTAAGACTACGTCATTGTTGTTAGAGAAATTTCGCAGTGTTTTGTATTGATAAATTTTTGCAATTTACATTAATTGACAATCAGGCAATACTGTATGTGTAAATTGAATCATTTGTAAACAACGAATACAGGTATGTATTTCTCACGCTTCACATTTAATTACCTTGCATTTTTGTATTGTATTTGTTACAGCGTTGTCAAATTTAAACGTGTTTAAAGGAAATTTATTCAAAAATGATGAAGATACGCATCTGGCATTTTTATGCTTGTTTTGTTTACACTCTGTATACAGATAAGATGCGGTAAAACATTTACTGTGCGATTTTTATATTTTTCAATAGTTTAAGCCACAATATATATGACAGTAATGTTTCCATAGTTAGTATGGTCGAGGAAATCCGATATAACGAATATATTCAGAAAACCAAAGAACTGTTTTAATTGAAACGCTAATTCTGAAGCAAAATTACTTTGCGATTTTTATATTCCTCAACAGTGTGTGCACAAATCTTTATAACAGTAATTTTTCCATATACTGCATGACCAATAAAATTTTACATAATGCTGACAAAGCAGAAGTACTGTTTCAATTGAATCCCTAATATTGCAGCAATATTACTTTGCGATTTTTATATTCCTCAACAATTTGTGCACCGATCTTTATAACAGTAATTTTTCCATATACTGCATGACCAATAAAATTGTACATAACGCTAAAAAAGCACAAGTATTGTTTCAATTAAATCACTAATTTTGCAGCGAAATTATTTTACGATTTTTATATAGATACATCAACAGTTTGTGCACCAATCTTTATAACAGTAATTTTTCCATATACTGATGACCAATAAAATTGTACATAACGCTAAAAAAGCACAAGTATTGCTTCTATTAAATCGCTAATTTTGCAGCAAAATTATTTTACGATTTGTATATAGATACATCAACAGTTTGTGCACCAATCTTTATAACAGTAATTTTTCCATATACTGCATGACCAATAAAATTGTACATAACGCTAAAAAAGCACAAGTACTGTTTCAATTAAATCGCTAATTTTGCAGCAAAATTATTTTACAATTTTTATATAGATACATCAACAGTTTGTGCACCAATCTTTATAACAGTAATTTTTCCATACACTGCATGACCAATAAAATTGTACATAACGCTAAAAAAGCAAAAGCACTGTTTTAATTGAATCGCTAATTTTGCAGCAAAATTACTCTGCGATTTTTATATTCATCAACAGTTTGTGCACCAATCTTTATAACAATAATTTTTCCATATACTGCATGACCAATAAAATTGTACATAACGCTAAAAAGGCACAAGTACTGTTTCAATTAAATCGCTAATTTTGCAGCAAGATTATTTTACGATTTTTATATAGATTCATCAACAGTTTGTGCACCAATCTTTATAACAGTAATTTTTCCATATACTGCATGACCAATAAAATTTTACATAACGCTAACAAAGCAAAAGTACTGTTTTAATTGAATCGGTAATTTTGCAGCAATGTTACTTTGCGATATTTATATCCTCAACAGTTTGTGTACCGATCTTTATAACAGTAATTTTTTCATATGCCTTCTGCATGACCAATAAAATTGTACATAACGCTAAAAAAGCAAAAGTACTGTTTTAATTGAATCGCTAATTTTGCAGCAAAATTATTTTACGTTTTTTATATAGATACATCAACAGTTTGTGCACCAATCCTCATAACAGTAATTTTTCCATATACTGTATGACCAATAAAATTTTACATAACGCTAACAAAGCAAAAGTACTGTTTTAATTGAATCGGTAATTTTGCAGGAATGTTACTTTGCGATATTTATATCCTCAACAGTTTGTGTACCGATTTTTATAACAGTAATTTTTTCGTATGCCTTCTGCATGACCAATAAAATTGTACATAACGCTAAAAAAGCAAAAGCACTGTTTTAGTTGAATCGCTAATTTTGCAGCAAAATTACTCTGCGATTTTTATATTCATCAACAGTTTGTGCACCAATCTTTATAACAGTAATTTTTTCATATACTGCATGACCAATAAAATTGTACATAACGCTAAAAAAGCACAAGTCCTACTGTTTAAATCGCTAATTTTGCAGCAAAATTATGTTACGATTTTTATATAGATATACATCAACAGTTTGTCCACCAATCTTTATAACAGTAATTTTTCCATATACTGCATGACCAATAAAATTTTACATAATGCTAACAAAGCAGAAGTACTGTTTCAATTGAATCCCTAATTTTGCCGCAATATTACTTTGCGATTTTTATATTCCTCAACAGTTTGTGTACCGATATTTATAACAGTAATTTTTTCATATGCCTTATGCATGACCAATAAAATTGTACATAACGCTAAAAAAGCAAAAGTACTGTTTTAATTGAATCGCTAATTTTGCAGCAAAATTATTTTACGTTTTTTATATAGATACATCAACAGTTTGTGCACCAATCCTCATAACAGTAATTTTTCCATATACTGTATGACCAATAAAATTTTACATAACGCTAACAAAGCAAAAGTACTGTTTTAATTGAATCGGTAATTTTGCAGGAATGTTACTTTGCGATATTTATATCCTCAACAGTTTGTGTACCGATTTTTATAACAGTAATTTTTTCGTATGCCTTCTGCATGACCAATAAAATTGTACATAACGCTAAAAAAGCAAAAGCACTGTTTTAGTTGAATCGCTAATTTTGCAGCAAAATTACTCTGCGATTTTTATATTCATCAACAGTTTGTGCACCAATCTTTATAACAGTAATTTTTTCATATACTGCATGACCAATAAAATTGTACATAACGCTAAAAAAGCACAAGTCCTACTGTTTAAATCGCTAATTTTGCAGCAAAATTATGTTACGATTTTTATATAGATATACATCAACAGTTTGTCCACCAATCTTTATAACAGTAATTTTTCCATATACTGCATGACCAATAAAATTTTACATAATGCTAACAAAGCAGAAGTACTGTTTCAATTGAATCCCTAATTTTGCCGCAATATTACTTTGCGATTTTTATATTCCTCAACAGTTTGTGTACCGATATTTATAACAGTAATTTTTTCATATGCCTTATGCATGACCAATAAAATTGTACATAACGCTAAAAAAGCAAAAGTACTGTTTTAATTGAATCGCTAATTTTGCAGCAAAATTATTTTACGTTTTTTA